>JANHGL010023582.1:0-46288 GCA_024611195.1 Ceyx melanurus | reverse complement strand
AGTCTTCTCCAGGCTAAAGAGCCCCAGCTCTCTCAGCCTCTCCTCATAAGGGAGATGCTCCACTCCCTTCAGCATCTTAGTAGTCCTGTGTTGGACTCTCCAGTAAATCTCTGTCTTTTCTGAATTGGGGTGCCCAAAACTGAGCACAGTACTCGAGGTGGGGTTTGAGATCAGTTGTGATACCCTGATTGCCTCAAAGATAACATAGAATGCATTCACAGATAAATTCAAAGGTTCATTGGGGATGTGGCTACCAACCTAATGTAAATGTAATCCAATTTGCATTGCTTTTTGGTCTGTCTCCAAAGGCTTTATCAATGTTTTTGGGAGGAGCACCAGCAGGGCCAACGGGTACAGGGAAAACAGAAACAACCAAGGATCTGGCCAAAGCACTGGGCTTGCTGTGTGTAGTTACAAACTGTGGAGAAGGCTTGGATTTCAAAGTAAGTGTTAAAAGATTGGTCTGCTCTGATAAAGGGCCAGTTACTGCTCTTTTTCAGTGCTGAGGACAAGTGTGTATTCTGAACTTCTGCATAAGTACCTCCCTTAGAGATTCTGTGCTGATTGGTGATGAAATACAGTAAAAAATGTCAATTTTCAATAAACTCCTGAAGAAATTTTAGGTGGTTTCAGAGCACAATGACCAGATGATAGGTGTTTAAGCTCATCACAGGCAATCTGCAATTGGCAAGTCATTATTGCCAGACCCTATAACAAATTGCTAACTCCTGCAGATATAAATATCCAGAGGTTTTACCCGGTCATTAAGAGTTTTAATATATTCCAAAGTTTGCTGACACTGGATGTTTTCTGTATTTGTCGTTGAGATGTTTTTTCTTATTATTGTTGTTAGGCAGTTGGTAAAATTTTCTCTGGTCTTGCCCAGTGTGGAGCATGGGGATGCTTTGATGAATTCAACCGTATTGATGCTTCCGTGCTTTCAGTCATTTCTTCTCAAATTCAGACTATTCGAACTGCTTTAATGAATCATCTGAAAACATTTCAGGTAAATATATAGAAACAAAGAGTAATTGTGAAAGCTGATCTTGTTTCTGGGGCCAGGATACAGATGACCTTAGACCCCATCATTAAATGAAAGCTGCTGCTTCTGTGATTCATTTGTGCTGAATTTTTCAAACTCCAGGGTATTTATTCTCAGTTAAATGTTTAATTCTTGCAGATTTCTTAATCCTTTGTGAGGTTCTTCCTTTGTGCAGTGAGATAAAAATAAGTTAAACAGGATAATAGTAAGTAAATGGGATGATAGTATAGTAGTAATTGGGGAGAGGAGTAACTTGATGTGGAGTGTGAGGCTTTATTTACTGATGTATATTGGAATTCAAAACCCTCAGAATATTTCATTGAGAAATGTGAAATATCTTGATGTTTATAGGCAAGATACAAACAGTGGGATGAATGTAACTGGATGATTATTTAAACCTAAATATTTTGACACGTCCTAAGTGGGTGCCTCAGTATTGCTGGTTTGTTTTTTTTTGTTTTCTCTGAGCAAATAGTACTGTTGATTTCCATTTCAAACACACATTGTTCTAACACTGTTATGTCTTTAGTTTGAAGGACAGGAAATTGCCCTCGACAGCCGAATGGGCATTTTTATTACGATGAATCCTGGTTATGCTGGCAGGACTGAGCTCCCTGAGTCTGTAAAAGCTTTGTTCAGGCCTGTGGTGGTTATTGTACCAGATCTTCAGCAGATCTGTGAAATCATGCTATTTTCTGAAGGGTTCTTGAAGGCAAAGGTATGAAAATCTTATTGCTTCCCATGCCCATGTACACACCCCCTTGTATGCCCGGGCAGTGTTTGATGCAGTTTACATATTTGTGATTCTCCAACTTCAATCTCAAACAGATCCTTGCCAAAAAGATGACAGTGCTGTACAAGCTGGCAAAGGAACAGCTTTCTAAACAACATCATTATGATTTTGGATTGCGGGCCCTTAAGTCAGTCTTGATGATGGCTGGAGAACTGAAAAGAGGATCATCAGACCTCAGTGAGGTAGATTTGCTGCTTTAGTTTCCCTGGGGAGATTATCTTTCTCATTAGGAAGAGAATGTGTTTGCACATCTGCTGTAGTTTCTCTGTGCTGGACATAGGGGCGCTGGTGTTACTTGTAATGCTCTCAGTGGGACTAGAATTTGGGTATGTTTGTAAAACACGGTTATTTTTAAATCAAATCAGGGAAGCTGTGGTTTGGGCCACTCCAGACACTTGGTGTTTGGTTGATATGGTAGAAAAAGGCAGTATATTATTCTCAGCTATTGGGGTGCTTCAACCTTATAAAATAACTTCTGTTTCTCCTAGTAACTGATGCCAAGAAAACATTGGCAAGCTGTACTAAAGTGATCAGGCAATAGTTTGTAGAGATGTTTGATGTTACTATATGTTAGATAATTGGTGAGCTATTTGGTAAAGGTTGATTTTTGCCTTGTTTTGTCTAGGAGGTTGTACTGATAAGAGCTCTACGAGATATGAATCTTCCTAAACTTGTGTTTGAAGATGTACCTCTGTTCCTGGGCCTAATCTCTGACCTATTTCCTGGCCTGGATTGTCCTCGAGTCCGCTATCCTGACTTTAATGATGCTGTAGAACAAGTGCTTGAACAAGAGGGTTATGCTGTTTTACCAGTTCAGGTATGAAAAATGTTAATGGCTTGAGTTTTTGTTGTAAAGACTAAGATGGATATGCATTGCTGCACTCTGGAGTGGCTTCAGGAAAGCTTAGCTGCTACAGAGCAGCTGCTGATCTTTTCCACAGTGTTACAGGCAGCAACTCTATTGAATCAATATTTATTTTTCAGGTGGATAAAGTAGTTCAGTTGTATGAGACAATGATAACTTGTCACACTACAATGGTAGTTGGACCTACTGGAGGTGGCAAGACAGTTGTCATTAATGCTTTGTGCCAGGCCCAAACCAAGTGAGTACAGACTGTGATGCACAGAACTGGCATAGACTGCTTTATTCAGCCCTGGGGAGTCATGCCAAGATAAATAGCTGCCCTTAATATTTTCTTGGGTTAACACGAGATGGGATCGTGTCATTTTAATATTGCTTTTCTTGCTGTATCTCTAGGCTGGGATTAGTGACAAAGCTTTACACACTGAACCCTAAAGCTATGAGTGTGGTTGAGCTGTATGGGATCCTTGACCCTACCACACGAGACTGGACAGATGGAGTCCTGTCCAACATTTTTCGGGATATCAACAGGCCTACAGACAAGAAGGAGAGAAGGTAGTGGCTAGAAACCCCTGCCATTTTTTACAGATACTCCTACATCACTTACAAAACAACTAAAGATACTGCACTATTTACAAAATGAAACTGTCTAGGGGACTTTCTGCTTCAGTGAGTTTCCAGCCTCAGTGAGATGTTTGGAAACAGGCAGTTATAAAAAATGAACGGGAAGCTTCAAACCCCTTAGACTGACATTGACACCACTGATGGCACCTCTGAATTCTGAAACAAGTTAGAGGTAGGTCAGTGTCCCTTGGCTCCTGTTTCCACAGGTACATTCTTTTTGATGGAGATGTGGATGCTCTTTGGGTTGAAAACATGAATTCTGTCATGGATGACAACAAGTTACTGACCCTGGCAAATGGGGAGCGGATTAGACTTCAGTCACACTGTGCATTGTTGTTTGAGGTAATTAATGACTGTACTGTTCTGTACATGGGAAGGGATAGATACAGGTGGGTCTACAATGCCTGAAAAGCTGTGGCAGTTCATTAAGTGTGTGATTATCTTGTATGATTATTTTACAGGTTGGTGACTTACAGTATGCATCCCCTGCCACGGTGTCCCGCTGTGGAATGGTCTTTGTAGACCCTAAAAATCTGAAATACAAACCCTACTGGCAGAAGTGGATTCAAGAAAGGGGAAACGAGGTGGGTTTTTAATGCACTTGTTCAGAGAGTATGTTTATTAAATACTGAACTGTGGACAGCTGTAAAAAGCCCTCAACTTTTCAAAGGCAGTCTGATTTTCTGATGACAAATCTAACCACTAGGCCAGCAGCAGGGGGGCTAAAAAGAGTTCCAGTTTTTCTAACTTATGGTTGTTTAGTTTTGAAGAACCAAGAAATCAGTTTGCTTGATCTCCACAGAGTTAACAGTGAGATTGCTTAGGTCTGTGTTTCTTACATTGAGTGAAAACACAAGTCCACAGGGAGCTTAAGTTAGACAACTTGGTTGCTAGGACCTGATGAACATAGATCCTCACCTGCTGAAAACCTAATCCATGCAACAGTGTCACATTTCTTCATGTAACCTGCCTTTGGTAGAGGTGATTCCTGCAAGAACACTCATATTTGGTCAGCCAGGTGTTGATAGGAAGCTCTGCTGTTCCAAAATTGTCTTTCCTGGTTTCTGTAAACTGAATTACTGTCCTTTTTGTTCCTCAGCAAGAGAAAACTGTATTGAACCAGCTTTTTGAAAAATATGTGCCCTCCCTTATTGATCTGATTGTAGAGGGAATTGTGGACAGCAGACATGGAGAAAGGCTGAAGACCATTGTTCCTCAAACAGATTTAAATATGGTAAGGAACAGAGAATAAAGGCTGAAAAAGTTTGTCTAAAAAGAGAAATGGAATGCTGGAGAGAGTAAAAACCTCCCAAAGAAAGCTCAGGAGTAACTGTGCTGGTGTCAATTTGCTAGTGATGAGCACCAAAAGAGACAGTGAGTTCCTAACTGTGCTTTCTACCCTCATGAATACACACATCAGGAGATACCCCTGTAATAAAAGATCAGGAAACAAACAGCTGAAAACCTATTAAAAGAGTTTTCATGCATCTAAAAGGCATTTCTACTGAGAGTTTTGTCTTGCTTTACAACAGGTGGTGCAGTTGACTGTGATGCTGGAAGCTCTAGTGGTACAGCCTGATGATCCTGATGTTCTGGAGTGTTTTTTCTTGGAAGCTTTGTACTGTTCCTTAGGTGCTGCTCTTCTTGATGATGAGAGAATGATATTTGATGCAAATGTTAAACGTATTTCCTGCATGTCTACAGTTCATGATGACAACATCCTGGCTAAGCCAGGGGAGCTGCCAGGTAGGATCTTGTCAATTTAGTCTGGATCCCACTGGTAATGCTAGAACAGGGTTAGTTTCCATGAAGGCAAAACATTGTTCTTCCTTCTAGCCTAGCTATTCTGGCTGCAAAATATGCTCTCTGAAGGAGTATCACTGAACACCATGTAGAGCTCCTGGTGTCAGATGGCTCTCAGCTACTGATCTGTCCTCACAGAACAGTACCAAGTACTTTACAAAGCTGAAGAGATAAACAATGAAAGGAAAAATTAAATGTGAAAGGAAATCCTTAAATGTGAAAAGAAAGTGCTTAAAAAGCAATAGTATGATCCAAATGGTGGACTAGGAGAATTTTGGTTGATGTCTTACTGGGTTAAATGACAAAGAGAACACAGTGTTGCCCAGCTTGGCCCAGAACCTTACCCTTCACTTTCATCTTAATCAGATTATTTTCTTGTGAAATATTTCAGTGTCTTATAAAAACTCTAGTTCCTTAATGGTTTGCAGGTCAGCTGCCAACTTTGTATGACTTTCATTTTGATGGATGTCAAAAGAAGTGGGTACCTTGGATGAATCTTGTTCCTGAATATATTCATAAGCCTCAAGTGAAATTTCTTGACATTCTAGGTGAGTGTAAACTAAAATACAGTGATGAAATGCCTTTAATTTATAACAACACCATTCTCTTTTCTGTACCAAAGGTTATTTACTCTGGTTCAGTTTCTTGTGATGGCACAAATCAATTTGTTTAGAGTTCTTGTCATAGCAGTATATCAGGAACAGAGTTGATATTTACAGCACTGTGTAATAAAGAAATGAGGAAAGGATGAAAAGCTTGTTTCAGTTAATAAGGCTTATTAAGAGCTCATAATGCCATTTACAAGCCAGAATAATAGAGCATTCACAGTATGCTCTACTAGAAACTCTCAGAAAAATGTCAGGTCCATGATTCAAGTGCCTGGTGGATAGAAATTCCATTGTTAAGGCTGTTATTAGTTGGTACTGGAGGCTCTGTATAATGGTGATGGGTGCTTTTCATAGATAAAGACAAATTAAGGCAGGTTACTTTATTTGATTACTTTGCAGTATGACTATAATTCAGCAAGCACAGGTTAACTTTACTGACATCAGAGATAATGATGTGATCTCTAATGTTGCTCCTAATGGCAGGCTACTCACACAGAGAAAAAATCTCTGGGAAAATGCTTATGATCCAAATAAATCCTGATTATGTTCTTGAAACAGGGATTAAACAGAGCCTAACCAGTGCATGACCCTCCTATATGAAAGGGGTTTTTTTTATGTTTCTATAGGAGAAAAGATCCCAGAGATAAAAGCAGAAAAAATATTTTTGAACAATTAAAATATTCTTTCAATGCTGTGAGTTGATATTTCAGATTATTGTCTTTGTGCCACTGTATGTTAATACCTGGAGAGTCTGATCCAGCACTATTCTATAAATAGAAATCCTCTGGCTGTAGCTGTGCTGATTGGAATTTAACCTGCTGTCATGTTCCTGATCTTTTCCAGTGCCTACAGTGGATACCACACGCACTAGCTGGTTACTCCAGCAGATGGTAAAACTGAAACGCTCAGTTGTCCTCGTGGGTGAATCAGGTACATCTAAAACAGCAACCACACAGAACTTCCTCAGCAATCTGGACAAAGAACTTCATGTATGTATTGAGGCCTTGTTTGTAAAGCTGTGGTTTTGTTCTTTGGCCTTGTGCTACATTTGCATTGTGAAGCCTGAGTCTGAGGCTTTGGTAGTGTGACTGTAAGCTTCAGACCTGAAGTGTGTGAATGATTTCAGAATCCTTCAGGGTCAAAGGTGTTTTGTTCTGTTCTACCATGTACAGATGGCATTTTATAAAGTAAATATATATTATTGAAGTGCTAACAATGGGATTACTTTTCTCTGTGATCTGTAATTCAAGTGAACTAGATCTAGAGAAGAGTTTCCTGGATGTCTGACAGTCGAATATAAAGAATATATTTTCAATGCTGCAGTAACAGGTAAAAACAGGTAAAAATCCATTCTTATCCATTCTCCCCCTTTTGCAGCTGGTGCTAGTGATTAACTTCTCTTCTCGTACAACCTCAATGGATGTGCAGAGAAACCTGGAGACCATTGTAGAGAAAAAAGCTAAAGACACCTATGGCCCTCCTACAGGCAGACGTCTCATTGTCTTCATGGATGACTTGAATATGCCAAGGGTGAGCTACCCAGAATTTGCATGGTGATATAGAAACATTTGGGGTGATGCTGGTGTGGTACCTTCACACACAGATCCAGTGAATCTCAGAGGAGATTCATGGTAAGTACAGAACTGGATTTCAGTGCTGGATCTTGAGAAGAGCTGGTCTTGTGTGCAGTAGGAGATGTTTCTGCCTGTTATATTTATCCTGTGTATAAGACAGATGTGACTGAATAATTTTTTGGTGCCATTAAAATCATGTTTCTGTGGTCTGATACTGGCTGCAGGTTGGACATTGTAAAACCCATCCCTTGCTCTTTACACATGGGGCAGGAGAGCACGTCTGCATTTAGTTTATCTCAGAGAAGAAGCACTTTTCCAATAGGAGACATTGGAATGAACATTCACAGTCAGTGCTAGAGCTTTACAAAGTGTCCTTGTAATGTTCTCCTGAGTATGGAGCACAGCGTTTCCACCTTCAGGGCAGTGATTGACACGCTGATGGACTGTGCTCTAAAACACTTAACTCTTTTGTATTGCAAAGGTTGATGAGTATGGCACACAACAACCCATTGCCCTGCTGAAGCTGCTGCTGGAGAAAGGTTTCTTGTACGACCGTGGAAAGGAGATGAAGTGTAAACTTCTTCGGGACCTGGGTTTTGTTGCTGCCATGGGGAAAGCTGGAGGAGGTCGGAATGAAGTTGACCCTCGATTCATCTCACTCTTCAGTGTTTTTAATGTACCTTTTCCTTCGGAGCAATCAATGAATTTGATCTATGCCTCCATCCTCAAAGGCCACACCCTGGTAATTTCACTGGTTTTAAAGCATTGCTCAACAAGATTATTATTTTTAAATAGACATTTATTTCTGTGTTATCACAAGACCTGGAGTCTTCTGTGATCAGATTTTCTTCTTATTTAGAACCTTTCCCTTCTTCTTTTTCAAAAGATGGGTTTAAACTGTTTTGATAAATTTTTGAGTAAAAAAAATTCAAATCAGCAGATAGTTCAGAAACCTGGTGCTTTCCATAGGCTGAAACCTGTGAACAATTTGGTTATGGTTCCTGCAACCAAACACAAAAGTCATCAAAGTCATTCCTGAAAGTGAAAGAATGTAGTATAAAGCAGTAGACTGCATTACTAACCAGTCACCTGCAACATTATATAAGAAAAGAACATTTCATTTTTTCTGCTATGAGTGAGTGCTGTGGAAATTTCAGCTATGGAGTTTGATGTTGTCTTCAGCACTGTGCAGGCTCAGGGGTGAAGGTTGGCCCTGACCAGAATGTTCATAGGACAGACAGGAATTTCTGAAATGTTTGCCCTCAGTTATTTGAAATACACCCAGTAGGGTTAAAAGCTGGAAAGAAGGGATATATATTCAATAATGGTGAGTTCTTTCATTAAAACACCTCTTCTTTCTCATGTTTGCAGAAGTTTAATAAGTCTATAGCAGCCATCTCTGACAAGATTACTGTGTGTACTTTGGAGCTTTATAAAAAGATTATCTGTGACCTACCTCCTATTCCTTCCAAATTCCATTACATTTTTAACCTGCGGGATCTTTCCAGGGTCTATAATGGACTTATTCTTACAACTCCAGAAAGGTAAGAATAGAAAAATAGCCTTCAGTGGTCCTACACCTATTTATATGGGATGACTCTGGGTGAAGATGAGATAATTTGGTACATGAAATCACTCACATTTGGTTGCTTGTCATTAAACTATCACAATGAGAAAATGGTCAGGAACATCCTAGATGGTGATATTACCCTTGATGACAAACACTGGTGCATTAGTCTTTCTTAAATAAGATATACAGAGGTAAAAATGCAAGAAAATGATAAAGTAAATAAAAAAACAAACAAACAAAGCCAAATAATAGTAAAAAAAAAAAAAAAAAAAAGTCAGTCCAGACTTTGGTCAGTGTTATTAACCGTGTGGCTTTAGGAATCACTTCAGCTCACTTGCTGGCTCTGATGTTTGAATTTTAATGTAGGTTTCAAACAGTGACCCAGATGGTGAGAGTTTGGAGAAATGAATGCCTGAGGGTTTTCCATGACAGGCTGATTAATGAAGAAGACAAAGCATTGGTGAGTAATTTCTTTCAATTTTTAGTAGTCACTATTACTATGGCAACTAATTTGCAACAGCAACATCACCAACTGTTGCACTCAGATCTTGCAGCCTTGTCTCACTGATATGTTGGTCCATTCATTTACAACATGGCCCTTGGAGTTTTCTGTTCCAAAATAAAGTGGCAGAGTCAGTGAGCCAGTCTGCTGAAGGAATGGACAACTGCTCTGTGTTTGTACATTCATTCAGATTGATGAGATTTGTGAGAAATGCCTAATGCTGAAAAGGTTTATTAATGTAATACTTACACCAGTATATGAGAAGGTTTTTTTCCTAACAGGCTTTTGCTTTTCTGTCTTAAATTTCTGCAGCCCACTGGCTTGAATGTTTTTTTAACTGCTTATTACATCATTTTAGATCATACATAGAACACAGTAAGAGACTGTGGTCTTTGAATCTTCCAGTGACATAACTATCCCCTTGAAGTCAGTCAATATTTGAGCAAGAATCTGCATTATCACCCTTCTGTTACTTGATTCATCATCTGCTTTGTTGTCTTGCCTGACTCATTTTATGTCCTTGAAGGTACAAGGTCATATAAAAAAACTTATAGAAGAGAATTTCAGAGATGACTTGGAGCAGGCCATGAAGGATCCTATCCTTTTTGGAGATTTCAGAATGGCACTGAGTGAAGGAGAACCTCGTGTTTATGAAGATATCCAACACTATGATGCAGCAAAAGCTGTCTTTCAGGTAGTGTGCAGCAGCTTGGAACTGGGCCTGATTCTGTCCCTGTGCCTGAGGAACAGGCAGGAGCCTGCATCAAACTGGGAAATCCGTGCATATAGAATTTTATGTGCACCATTACCCATTTGGGTTCTTACTTTATTCGTGTGACTGTTTCATTGGTCTCCTAGTAACATTTTCACCACATTTCTCTGCAGGAAATTTTGGAGGAATATAATGAACGTAATATGAAAATGAACCTGGTTCTTTTTGATGCTGCTTTGGAGCACTTAATCCACGTACACCGCATCATCCGCATGGACCGTGGGCATGCCCTGCTCATTGGAATGGGAGGCTCAGGAAAGCAGTCTCTAACAAGACTGGCTGCGTATACTGCTGGATATGAGGTTAGTGACCCTGCATCTTTGCAGGGAAAGAAGACAAGGAAAGCAGTGCTGTCAGCAGGATTAAATTGGCAGGGAGGGAAGTCAAGTCAAGAACAGGTTGACATCTCTGCCCTGTGGAGAGAAAATCAGGGAGAGGTGATTGCCAGGAGGTCTAAGATAATGACTGTAGGTGATCTGGGCACGAAGCTGTCAGTGCCTGAATCTGGATTTCAAAACAAGGATGGGTTTGGTGGCAAACAACTAGTTGACCTTAAGTACTGCTTTTATTAGTGATCTGTGTTACTGCAGCACTCCAATGATGCTTGAGGAATGTTGTTGTGATTGATACTGTAATGTTTAATATTTCAGACAGGAGGTTTTCCTAAGTGAGACTTTCAGCCTCTTACAGAGGCTTGGAAGGGAAGAACAAATAAGGAGGATGAACACAAAGCAAGTTTGCAAATGCAAAGCTTCTACAAATACAGTTTTTAAAAAGCATGTAGAGCATCTTTTTTTTTCATACTTACATATTTACTGATGATAGAGGCCAAACCAAAACTCTTGATCCTGTCTAATTGAGATTCAAAGTTGTCATCATGTCTTGCTCTTTGCATCCTTAGGTATTTGAGATCATCTTGAACCAAGGATATGGAGAAAATAATTTCCGAGAAGATCTGAAAAATTTGTACCAGAAGCTGGGTATTGAGAACAAGACAATGGTCTTCTTGTTTACAGAATCCCATGTAGTAGAAGAGAGTTTCCTGGAACTCATCAATAACATGTTAACTTCAGGTGACACAGGCAGTCTCAGTTACTCCTGATCAGCCTCATAACCTCAAATGTACCCTTGATCTAGCTATTAGTGTTTCACTCTGTCTTCTGCTGCTGTAATTGGTTACACCTTTCAGTAATACCTGAAATTATCTTAGCCTTAATAATGGCTTTAGGGCATTTTACAGTCATTTATATGTGTGTGGGAAGGCTATAAGGTTAATTCACACTGATCATGATGTTGCAGGAGTCTCACATTTCTTCCAAGACCAAGGTATAGCTTCAGCTGCATTCACCACACCTTTTGGCTTTTGAATAGTGTTCACCTGAACTGCAGCAGCTGCTTATGCATGTGTGGTATATGTCCTACATGTATATGTCCTAAAATCTCCTAGTGTAAGCAGCAGCTGAAGATGAGCAGCAGCTGGCACTGTGTGACCACCTTCTCTGTAGAACTTCCTACACAGTCTGATTTGAAAACAGAAGTGTTAAAGCTTATCCCATTCCTTGATCTAGTTTTCCCTGTTCCTGGTCTGCTTATGTCTGTCATTAGGTAACTTAATATTTTCCATGTGATAGAGAATGAAAATGTGAACTGATGGTTTGTAGACACTAAAGATGATTTTCTTTGTAAACAGCACTTTATGTTCTTGTGGCATTTTGTATGTGTTGCTGAAGCCTAAACAAAAATGAATTAATTATTCCTCTAAATCCCCTTGCATCACCCTAAGTACTGACTCTTGATTTCCCATGGGGACTGAGGGGAGGAAGAGAATCACAGAGAGGTTAACAGGCTCATTCAAAGCTACCCAGAATTATTTTTGCAGAACTAGGTTTAAAATTTTTGTCTTTGCTTTCTCTTCTGCCCTATCCCCAGCCATATGGTTTTCTCTTACTGGTTGTTCTCACCAGCATACTTCTGTCCTTATGTTACAGGAATGGTGCCAGCCCTTTTTCCAGATGATGAAAAAGACAGCATACTAAGCCAGATTGGAAATGAAGCTACTAAAACTGGTGTGAACCCAGATAAAGAGAGTGTCTGGCAATATTTTGTAAACAAATGTGCAAACAACCTTCACATTGTCCTGGGAATGTCCCCAATTGGGGACAATCTGAGAATGTGGTGCAGAAATTTCCCAGGTATCTGTTGTACAGATTCCCTTCCCTGTGAAATACAGGTTTGCATTCAAGAGAAAATCTCCAGTGGACACTCAGGGAAGTCTGGAGCTAAAGCTGAGCAGAGCAGGTTTCATGATTGAGGATTTGCAGTGCATGATTTTTTTTTTTTCCAGTTAATTACTGCATATCAGCAAATATTGATTAGCATTTACCAAATCAGTTCATTTTCCAGCTGAACAGCTGGAAATCAATTGGTCATCCTTACTGAACTGGAAGTACACTGCCTATATCTGCAGCCTCCTTTCTGTAGTTCACAGAAGAATGTGTGGTATTAAATCACTATGAAACAAGGATAGTGGAAAGAGAAACATGTTTGTATGTTTTAAGCAGATTCTTGATGCAAATAAAGTTAAGCTTGGGACCACCTGACAGATTAGGGTCTAGTTTTACAAAGGAATTTTTGGGGTAACACTATCCTTTATTTTTTTTAAGGTCTTGTCAACAACACTGGTATTGACTGGTTCTTGCCCTGGCCCTCCCAGGCCTTGTTTGCAGTTGCACAGTCCTTTATTGGTATGTAAAATCTCAGTGTTTTAACCCATTAACCCTTGGGATTACCTAAGAAATTGATTCTTTACTTTGCAGTGATTGTAGGTTTCACAGTTTGATTTCCTGTTGTGCTTCTTATTCTGAGTCTAAATGGGTGATGCAAAATCCCAGTCAAAAAAATGGTTTTGGATGGATGTTTCTTACTCAAATTGCTGAAATCCAAGTTTTCAACTTGGCAGACAATGTGGCTGGTCTACCAGGAGGCTCAGGTTCTCTTCTGACTGCCTTGATCTTGCATTTTGCCCAGAAAACCCCATTTTTTTAATGCCTGGCTTAGATGTACATAAGGAAGTTGCTAATTGGCATACTTAAAAAAAAAACCTAAACCTAAAATTTCAAATTCCTTTCTTCCACCCAATTTTAGGAAATAACACACACATCCCATCAGATTGCTCCAGGTCAGTGGTTGAGCACATGGTCATGGTGCATGAATCTGCAGGGGATTTCAGCAAGAGGTTTCTGCAGAAACTGAGACGTTGCAACCATGTCACACCAAAGAATTACCTTGATTTTATCCATACTTATGCCAAACTGCTGAAGGAAAAAAATGAGTTCATTTTAGGTAAGGCTATGTAGATGTTTTTCTACTTTTTAATCAGTGATTAAAATATTTTTAAAAAAGAAAAAAAAAATCTTGTGGTGAGAATCCCCCATATGTTATGCAAAAATCCTGTTGTCAGGACTATCTCAAATGCTGCTCTGCTGTCTGGTTTTGACATTGGACTGATATCCTGGCCACATCTGAATGGTCTGTCAAACTGTCAGACTCTGTCAAACAGCAGCAACTGTTACTCACACCTCAGCGTGGACTGAAATATGTGAAGAGAACATGAACAGTGTGATATGGGAAGGAAATGATGGCACAGGGTGGCTGTGTGGCAGCTCAGGGGACATTAACACCACCTCGGCTGGGAGGCTTAGGAAAGGAAATAACTCTCAGGGTCATTTTCCTTTCATAACTGAGGTTGTCTTGCTGAAAAATGCAGCTAGCAGTGTATTTACCTTCTGTGAGATTGCTGTTTGGTTGTGTTTGTGTGATTGATAGTGCTCAGTCAATCAATCACTAACATTTCTCCCTTTTTCTTCTCCCTAGCACAATGTAAACGGCTGGAAGGGGGCTTAGTTAAAGTGAAGGAAGCTAGTGTACAGCTGGTTGAGCTGAACAAGAAACTTGCTGAGCAAAGGATTGTGCTACCAGAAAAATCAGCTGCTTGTGAGGCTTTGTTAAAAGAGATTGCAGCCAACACAGAAATAGGTAGGTAGTTTACAACTACTGAAGCATCCCACAGCCTAAGCAAGGCTTGCACAGTCTGTATTGGGTTGAAAGACCCTCTGAGAGCTCCAGCTGCTTCTAGAGGTAGCCCTCTGGTTCTGCCTGTGCTGATCTGATGTCATGCTAGAAAAGCAGATCCCCTGCCCCTGTCTTGCCCAGAAAATTGCTATTAGAGGAAAAACAGAGGGAAGCATGGGAGGAAAAGGGATTATGTGTGCTGTTGTGTGGAACACTAACTGTTCCTAACCTGGTGATGAACTGTAAACATTGGTAAGCTGGTGACAAAAAGGTACTAGCTGATGGTGATTTCTGATTTTCAGCCAAGAGCAAATCTGTATTAGCATATGTTCTCTTTACAAATGTGAATAATCCATTAATGGTCTTGCCTTTACAATTCTTAGCTGAGGAGAAGAGAAAACTGACAGAAGAAAAAGCTGCAGAGATAGAGGAGCAGAATAAGGTTATTGCTATGGAGAAGGCAGCTGCTGAGACAGCTTTGGCTGAAGTAATACCTATTTTAGAAGCTGCCAAGCTGGAGCTTCAGAAGCTTGACAAGTCTGATGTTACTGAGATCAGGTGACTCACTTGGATATACAGCAGCATAAACTCCTGGAAACTCACTGAGAACCCCTTGGTTGCAGGGTCTGAGCCTTAGGCTCACCTTTCTCACCTGCACGTGTATGGTGAAAGACAGGACATCTGGGTGCAGAGGTCACAATAGAATCCTTTGATTCCTTGCCCAGGACTTCCCCTCAAGTCTGTTCTTCCAGTCCTTTGTTTCATGTCTTCCCCATATTTCTCTACCCTGTGTCTGAGGCACTAGAAACCACTCTGCTTGAGCAGAGTCCTGTCCATACCCCGTCATTCCCCCTGTGTCAGCAGGAACACATACCAGTTATTTTTCAGGACTGCTTTGATGGCATGAAAATGTTAACAAGAAGCACCCCTGTCTGGCATCCTGTGCTCTGTCTCCTTTTCCTCCTCCACTATCTCTTTCCTCTGTTTTCCAGATCCTTTGTAAAACCCCCCCGGCAGGTGCAGGCTGTTTTGGATTGTGTTCTAATAATGAGAGGGTACAAGGAACTAAGCTGGAAGGTAGCCAGAGGAATGATGTCTGAGGCAAACTTCCTGCGATCCCTGATGGAGATAGATTTTGATGGAATTACTCAGACCCAAGTGAAATCTATACGAGGTAAATTACTGATCTCTCTACTTGGAAGGGACGTAGGATCTTGTTAATGGGATTAGCTGAGTCAGCAGCAATCCTTCCAGTCCTGGTTGGGAGGGTGGGATTCACTTTGTGCCCAGTGCTGTGAATGTTGCACTGTTGATTTTTCAAAACTCAAAGGCCTTCTGCTGTGTGTTACTTCCAGTTGATGCCTTAGCCAGGGTCTTGTACACTCTGGTTTAGAGCTGGCAAGAAATAAACAGGATAGCTGAGCAGGCCTGCTGTCTGCTTTTAACCACTTAGTAGAATGATGACCTCATCCATGTGATGGCAATTAAAATGGGATACATGCAGAGTGGAAAGAAGATAAGCTATAGCCAAAGCTTATGGGCCAAACATTCCACATGCTCCCAAAGGGTGTGATCCAGAGTAATTCCACTAATGGGGGAATTTGGCTCTTTGAACAAAATTTCATCTGACTGCTGCAGAGAAAACAAACCATGATCCTCAGACATGATGAACAACTCCTGAATGCTCTCCCTTCATGGACAAAGAACTTGAGGACATTAACAATATTGTTCTTGTATCATTACAGCCCAGTAGCTTCATCTTAAGATCAGAGTTTCTTGAATACTGTGACAAATGTTTCATGTTTCTGTCACAATACTGCTCTGTACTGCTGGTAGGGAAAGCAGTTTCTCTGAGGATTTCTGCACTGTAATTCAGCTCATGTGATATTTTTGGTTTTGCTCTTTTAGGTGTGTTAAAGGATTCTACCTTCACTGAAATGGAACTTGTTAGCAGAGCAGGGCTGGGAATGTTAAAGTTTGTTGAAGCAGTGATGAGCTACTGTGATGTAGTTAGAGAAATCAAGCCCAAGAGAATAAAGGTAAAGTTTGTGGATTCCAACTCAGAGGAGGATGAAGTGTGAATCTGATGAGAAAAAGAATACTTGACAGTTTCACAGGCTGCCCATTTCTCCTCTTTGAAGTGATTAAAAAAAGAGTTGTTTAGGAGAGCTAGTGCAGTAGGAGTGAGGCAGGTACCAAGTTAGAAATGTCTCTGTTTGTTGTGTCACGAGGCTGGGGTGTGGGTTCCCATCCATGCCAGTTATTGAAGGAGAGAGAGGAATATGTTCAGGTGGAATGTGGTAATCTAATGTGCTAAGAAGAACTTAGTTTATAGTTGTCTGCTAAAAAGCAGACTTCAGAACACGTGGTATTTGGACAGAGCAGAGCTCAGGAGCACACAGCATCCACATCCCTTAAGCACAGACATTTGGATTAACTTTTTTTTTAGACTGAATGGTAAGTTGGCTCTGTTACCAAAGCAATTCTAATGTCCAGCAGATGATGATGGGAAACTTTCTTCAAGAAAGCTGACTACTGAGGAAGCACATTCACTAGATGATGAATCTGATTTTTTTTGAGGCCTTATAAGCTGGCAAACCTCCCCTTTTGTCACAGGATGATGGTGCTGCTGACCTCCAATGTCAGCAGGACTGCTCACATGCTTTAATATACCTCGTGGGTGCAAAACTGCTGGAGATTTATTTGATTTGGAACAGTATTATCAGACCATGATGTATATACTTTGAAATATGTGAAATAGCCAAAAGAAATCAGAGAAGTTAAGACTTCCCTCCAAAGTCCTCCTTTCTTCTGATACTCTTATGTTTCCTTCATAATGTAACATAGGTGGCTAAGCTGGAACGTAACTATTTCTTAAGTATGAGGGAACTGGACAATATAAGGGCAGAGTTGGCTGCCATTCAGGATCAGCTGGATGCTCTGGGGAAAAAATATCAGGAGGCAATAAGAGAAAAGCAACAGTTACAAGAAGAAGCAGAGATTACGCAGAGAAGATTAGAAGCTGCTGACAAGCTAATTTTTGGCTTGAGATATGAGAACAAGAGGTAAGTGTAGATTCAAAGAGGAACATTGTTTATATCAAAGGGTCATGTGCCAGGGATAGAATCTATCAAACTGAGACTTTTCTGGAAATGTCACTTCCTATGATGTTTGTTTCTGAGAAGAGCTAATATCCATTCTAAGCTTATTTCCATTAGCTCTTGAAAAATAATAATCATTTTGAGTGCAGAAGAACAAGGTGAATTCAGGTTAAAATGAAGAAGGTTCAGATCAACTCAGTGTCTGTGGCCATCATGGCTGTGAGGAGACAACTGGTTGTAAATTTGGGGTTCTCTCTCAACCTACCTCTGAAGTAGCATAATTTGGAAATTCTGCACATAACTACATCCCCCTGGTACACAATGACCCAGGATTCTATTATCTTCCTATCAGGTGGACAAAGGAATTGGAGGATTATGAAATTAGAAAGGTGAATTTGCTCGGGGACTGTCTACTCTGTGCTGCCTTTCTGAGCTATGAAGGAGCATTCACCTGGGAGTTTCGCCATGAAATGATCTATCAAGTGTGGCAAGAAGACATCTCCTCAAGACAGATTCCTCTCAGTCAGCCTTTTAAGTTAGAAAGCCTCCTGACAAATGAGGTGGAGGTGTGCAGGTATGCCCAGTTGAGAAACCTGATGAGAGTTTCATGTGAGATCAGGGATTGGGAGTCTGGATCTGCATCTGTAGCACAGAATTGGCGTTGTGGGTGGAGGTGCCCAGCCATACCAGAGAGACCCTGTTTCATGTCTCAAAGATGGGCAAGGGGACAAATTATTTTTATTCTGGTTATTGGAGGCTATTTGTTATAACAAACTATTGTACTTTATGCACCAGGGATGTTCACTGATTCTAGACACCTCTTTAGGAATTTTTTTAAAGGAAGTTCTCTATACTTACAGTTCCATAGCCCATCAGGAGTCTTCTAAGTGACTTCAGTGAACTTGGAATGAGTCATGCCCAGATAGCCCAGGTTTCAGCTACTGCAGGATTACTCACCAGCTGCAGCAGCCAGTGTCTTGAGCAGTGTAGTTACAAATGAGTTGGACAACTTGCCAGTCTGAGTTTTGACACTGTTCTCACCATCACATCCACTATGTGCTTCCTCCTGTGTCTGCCAGAGTGCTCATCCCAGCCTGGTCTTTGATTCATTCTGTTCCCAGGTGGGTTTCCCAAGGATTGCCTCCAGATGAGCTCTCTGTCCAGAATGGGATCCTGACAACATATGGAAGCCGTTTCCCACTCTGCATCGACCCACAACAGCAGGCATTACACTGGGTTAAGAAGAAAGAAGAAAAAAATAACCTGATGGTAAAAAGAAATGAGCATTTTGCCTCTTTAATGGTTGTTTTAAAAGCTGCCTAAATATCTGTCACCTTGAATAGGGAACTGGTTATGTACTGATAAATGTGCTGACTATTGTGTCTCTAAAATAGTATCACTGTTCACATGACCTTTGGATGGTTTCTTTGGGATCCTGGCTAGCCTTAGTACCTGCACAAATAGTAGAACCAAAAGGCTGGTGTAGTTTGTGTTTTATCCCAGCTCCAGAATGGTTTCATGTAGGTCAGTGAGCACAGTCAGAGGCACAAGTTGGAACTTTGAAGCATATTTCTACAAATGGAAATGATTCCCAATTTAAAAACTTAAAAAAAAAAAAAAAGCACCTCTACCATTTTGTACCAGTAAGAGGAAAGACAAAAATCAACAAGAGCAACTTCATTAGGTCTGGCAGCTCTTGTAAAATAATAATAATGTTCAGCAAAGTGAATATCAGATCTCTTCTCATATCTTCCCATTATTGTCTTGCAGATGGCTACCTTTAATGACCCAGATTTCCTTAAACAACTTGAAATGGCCATAAAGTATGGAAGGCCTTTCTTGTTGCATGATGTTGATGAATACATTGATCCTGTGATAGACAACATCTTGGAGAAGAACATCAAAGTTGTGCAGGGACGAACATTCATTGTCCTGGGTGACAAAGAGGTTGACTATGACAGTAATTTTAGATTGTACCTGAACACCAAATTATCCAACCCAAAGTATTCTCCCTGTGTGTTTGGCAAAGCTATGGTTATCAATTATTCAGGTGAGCAAAGGAGTTTCTTTAATAACACAGCAGTGATTATGCAGCAGTCCATGTTTAGGGCCTGGGTGGTTGTCTGAATCAACAATGAAACTACGAAATTCACAGTCTGCCTCAGATTTACTAGAAAATCCTTCTCAAATCTCTCTTCTAATCTGAAATAGAGCTAAATATCTCTTCTTGCACCTGTCAGGTTAGAATGCTTTGGTCGAAATAAGAAAATAACAATTAACCAAGTCACTCTGTTGCATTGCTGTAGTTTAATGAGATGATGGAGATGAAGTAAGTTGTGTAAAAGCTGCCCTTGTGTTTTAGAAAAAGACTGTGCTGTGTACATGTGTTGTGTCTACAGTTACAATGAAGGGCCTGGAGGATCAGTTGCTCAGTGTCATCGTGGGTTTTGAAAGAAGGGAATTAGAAGAACAGAGAGAACAACTCATCCAGGAGACAAGTGACAACAAAAACCTGCTGAAAGATCTGGAGGACTCTCTCCTTCGGGAGCTGGCATCTTCCACTGGAAACATGCTGGACAACATGGATTTGGTGCAAAGCCTGGAAGAGACAAAATCCAAAGCTACTGAGGTATCAGCTCTGGGCATTTGGGAAGGATAACTACTAATAGAACACTGTTTTTTCATTGTGCTTCATTTTCAACCCTTGAAAATAGGAATTAGTTTGAAAGGAAATGGAGAGTTTTCTCATTAGTATGTTGCATGTTTTCAGTTTTGGGCAGTATTTTATTGCATCAGTGAAGCAAATACTATTTTTGGGAAAATCCTTATCAGGGCCAAAGTAGTGGTTGTTTACAGTTCAGAAACAAAGAGCATATGATATATTTCTTTAATCCCTGAAGCAACCTTTGTCTTACATTGCCTCAGACCTGAAATAAAAAATTAAAATATTTGTTACTCAGAGAGGATCTAGAATCTACCTCTAGCTGGGCAAAGCCACAGCTGACCTGATCTCATGGTGGTCATAGTCCAGCTTTGGGAATAAGGTGGAACTAAAGATCCCCAGAGGGCCTTTCTCACACTATTTCCATGATCCTTGACTTCTTACAAATGTGGATGGGAATAATATTATCTAAGTTTTGATTTTTACAATTCATACTACTTCTTTAGGGTTACCTGCCTGGATTCCCTATGTAGTCAACAGAGAAAGGCAGGCACTGAATAGCTCTGCATATTGTGATGTAATACACATACTGTAGTCCAGCACAGTAATCACACATGTATAAAATCAATGTATGGCCAGGTGATTGAGAAGCTGAAGCTGGCTGAGACGACAGCGGCGGATATCGACCGTCTTCGAGACAGCTACAGACCAGCTGCCAAGAGAGGGGCCATTTTATTCTCTGTTTTGTCTGAGATGGCACTTGTCAACAACATGTATCAGTACTCACTGGTCTCCTTCTTAGAGGTTTTTGGATTCTCTCTTCAGAAATCCATGCCCAGTTCTATTCTTCAGAGGAGGTTAAAAAACATCATGGACACTCTGACTTTCAACACCTACAACTACGGCTGCACAGGTCAGTGCGAGTTCAGGGTGGGCTGGTACTGGGGTATGCAAACACTTGCTGAAAGCCACAACTTCAGCTGGTCTGTGCTAAAGAGGTGAGTTACCAAACAGTGAATTGCTCCTGGTTTCCCTGCTATTTCCCTTTGGAGAAACTGTGCATCCTGCCAGTGTAACTGTTCAGTGGTTTTCTTACACTGTGATGGGTGGTAAGTCACAGCCTCACACTGAGATGCTTTTCTGACTCCATTAGCCTGATCCAAAGCCCCATCTTTGATCTATGTAGAGTGACCAGATGCAGGATGTGGATTTAAAGATTGTTCCAGTTCCACAAGTTTTGAAAATATTGTTTTTCCATGTAGGTTTGTTTGAGAAGCACAAGTTGCTCTTCTCCTTTAATATGACTGTCAGGATAGAACAAGCTGATGGCAGAGTTACACAAGAAGAGCTTGAGTTCTTTTTGAAAGGTAAGGTGAATATTTGTATATAAATAAATAGCTGTATGTAGCAATGGCTGAAAGGTCTTTCACAGATCATTTTTTACTAGATATGTGTTGCTGTAAGAACTAACACCTAGAGAAACCATTGAAGACAGCTGAACTGAGCTGGTTTTATCAAAGTATGGATTCTGCCATTTCTATATTTTCACTTTGTTAAACAGTGAAGAGGCAAATCTTCCTCTGCAGGAGCTAATTGGTAGGATGTTACCTGAGAAAATACTCATGCATAGAAAATAACTAAAGATTATTTCTAGAAATGGTTGCAAGGATGCAACTCTGCCTTCTGTGAGCATTTGTAACGTGCCATCTTGTCTTCAGCAGACCAGTTTAACCTTGCAGTGCTTTCAGAAACACATTTCCAGTTGGTTTCTCTGTGCAGTGGGACTGTGTGGTCCTGCACTGGGGAATTTCTGACAGGAACACTCTGCTTTCTGACTGTCACTAGGCAATGTCTCCCTGGAGAAGAGCGCGCGGAAGAAGCCGTACGCTTGGCTTCCAGATCAAGGCTGGGAAGACCTAATTCTCTTGTCTGAACTATTTCCTGAGCAATTTGAATCCCTTCCAGATGATGTGGAAAAAAATCCAGATGTATGGAAAAATGTACGTGCTTTTCTGCAGTCCTGGCCTGCCTTGTTTTTCTGCTAGGAAATGCTCAAGTGTGCTGCAGTGTGCCACAGCACTCAGCAGGAGGCATGTCACCACTGGCTGCTTCTGTCCAGCCCTTCCTTTTCTTCCTGACCTCCATTAGTGACTGGCTTATTTCCAGAGTTAGAGCTCTTAGTGTTTAAAAAACAAACAGAAAAATCCTTCCTTGTTATACTGTAGATTTGTTATTTTCCAGTCAGATGCCTTAGATGGGTTATTTGCTGGGTAGATTTTTTTTTCTTTTGATTTCAATAGCCAACATTTCACTGTTACTGTTCTGCTGCTCAGCTGTACTTTGATCTTGTGGTAGTGAGTTCTGTAGGCCAGTTACAAACACAGACTTGCCTTTGTTCTACCTTTAGGTTCATTCCATGACTCCTTGCTTTATAAAGTCTTTCTGTAAAGCAATCTGTTAATACTTCTTCCTTGAGATGCTATTTTCTGTATCTTCAGAGAATTTCTTGATGTAAAATTAAAGTAAAAATGTGTTTCTGAACTTGAATGCTATACTGAAAAGGCTGCATTTTTTACATTCAGCTGATCTTTTACTATTTCTTTGCAGCTGATTGACTTTATTCTTTGTTCTCCTTGTGTCTCTCGGCGGCCCCTCTTAATCAAATTGCTTTTCTCTGCTTTCCTTGTCATTTCCTTGATGCAGTCTTCCTTGATTCATTGCATTGTGTCCCATCTTTTCTTGCCAGTGGTTTGAGGCAGATGCTCTGGAGCAGATGCCATTGCCCATGCAGTACCAGGACAGTCTCAGCACCTTTCAGAAGCTCCTCCTCCTGCGGTGTTTCCGAGTGGACAGGCTCTACAGGGCAGTAACAGACTATGTTACCCTGACCATGGGTGAGAAGTAAGTCCCATTCTTTCAAATCCCAATCACATCATTCAGGTATTTCCCACAGTACTGGAGTTGTCATCAGCTCTACGAAGGATTTGTAATTTGCCTAAACGACAGAGCTGATTTGTCTGTGTGTGGTTTCCACCTGCAGCCTGCAGTGACCTTTGGAGTTGGGGTAAAATCTCTCACACAGGTGTCTGCTGTTATGCAAATGATCCATTTATTATGCAAATGATCCATTTACTGTGCTTCTTTTCTTACCAGGTATGTGCAGCCCCCTGTGATCAGCTACGACTCTATCTTTGAGCAGAGCAGTCCTTACTCACCGGTTGTTTTTATCTTAAGTCCTGGCTCTGATCCTGTCAGTGACCTCATGAAACTGGCTGAGAGGACAGGCTTTGGAGGAAAGAGACTCAAATTCCTAGCCATGGGACAAGGCCAAGAAAAGGTAACTTTGGTGGGAGGGTAGGGATGTGCTGTGTGCAGCAAGTTAATCTGTGAACTGCAAATCATGCTCCTAATGTTGTGGGTATGTTCAAATTTCCTTTCCAAAGGTCTGCTCCCTTTTAAAGGGAGTTAATTTGTGGTTCAGACATAGCACACAGTCTGCCAGCCTGGGAATAATGCTTTCCCATAACGTGAAAAGGGGCATCTGTGGTTTGGGCAAAGGTAGATTCAGAATTATATTGTTGTCTGTTAAAATACAGCTGAGCTGAAAAGATTTTACTCTGCAGCCTTTCAAAGGTTATTCAGTGGCCCTTGTGAATGGATGGGAGTTGATTGCAAGTCACAATGTTTGTTACCATAAAGATACCCTGCTGCTTTTTCTGCCTTTTTTTGTCAGGAATGCTAAGGCAGGGGTGTTCAAAGCTGGGCAGCTGACTGAATTTGCTGTGATTTCAGTCATGGGAAAACTCCTGTTAGATTCCTTCTGACCACCACTTCTAGACTCTGATCTGGGCCACACACACTCCTGTGCTGTTTTGCTCTGCTTGACATTTAGTTTCAAAAATAAATAATGAAATTTAAAAAGCATCTCAGGGCAACTTCTTGTGGTATTGGAAAAGTTCTGTTCTCAGCCAGGAGCATTCTGGTAACTGCTGTCACTCAGTAGAAGGCTGAGTGTACTTGCTAGCAGGAGGTAACCCGTGGCACTCACCACCATGGTTGGTTTGCTTACACCCCAAAGGGGTAGTTACTTACTATTCTTTTCTTCCCTCTCTGAAGATTGCTCTGCAGATGCTGAAGTCTGCTGTGGTTCATGGAGAGTGGCTCATGTTGCAGAACTGTCACTTTTTGGTGAGGTGGCTTGTCAACCTGGAAAAGGCCCTGGAGAAAATCACAGAGCCTCACCCCGACTTTCGCCTCTGGCTGACGACTGACCCAGCCCAGGGCTTCCCCATGGGGATTCTGCAGAAGTCCTTCAAGGTGGGAACCCCCAGCAAAGCAGCCTGGCCTTGGGAGGAGCATGACTTGTGTTCTGTGTGTGTGAGCTTTTTTTAAGCCAAATCCTTTTTTCCTCATCCTGTTTACCTTATGGTGGTTTTTCCTTGGGGTGAAAGCTGGTCAGCAGCTTTTTTTTTTTTCTGAAATATTTCAGAGCAGAGGTTTGTGAGTAAACCTGGAAATGTGACAAATGCTTTTTTGATTCAAATGCTGCCACAAGTGAGGAATATCTGGAGAGAGAGAAATAGTCCTGTCAGCCCTGATGCTGAAGTGCAGAGTTGAGGTCTGTGCCTGGTCTGGCAGTAGTGCCACTGGAGTAGACGTCGTAATAGGATAATGGTTTCCAGCTGCTACTTCAGGCTGTGGCATTTATCACAAGCAAGCTGAGCTGATTATTTTGAAGGCACAAGCTATGATGCTGCTCTAATGTTCTTTTCCATGGCTGCTTGACTTCTGTTGTGGTGAACCAGTCCTGTAAACATAATTATTTTATTTCCCAGATGTGAAAGCAGTGGCGTGACAGTTCCACCCAGTGTGTGCTCTGTGTGTCAGTGTCAGCTCTGGAGTTGTCACCTCCAGCAGTGCTCAGTGCTGGGGAGAAGTGACCACCAAGGGTCTTTGAGACTGCAAATACACACTTTGTAGGTCTGGCTGTTAGCAGTGAGGACAAGGGTTTTATAGCACTTTGAAAAAGCTGCCAGGAACCTGCCTCTGCCTCAGTTTGATCATCAGTGAAGTCTTATTAAAGACTGCTAAGCCACCTCATTGCTGACATGTAGGACACACCAAAATGTGCTAAGTGCTGATACTGCAGTAAATTAGATCTTCAAGTACAATAAATATTAATGTATTTCCATTAACATGACTATTTTAAAAACAATATATTTTGTCTTCACATATGTGTGTTTATCTTGATAAAAGTTCTGTTTCATGTCAAGAAAAACGTTATATTTATATGAATTTGGAAAGCTGCTCAAAATTGTCAAGCTTGCATCATATAGATTCCTTAGAGAGTGTGATGTATTTACAACTTCTCTTCCTGAGGCTATCCAGTCACTGATGGTGTCCCTAATTATTTTGATAGGTTGTGACAGAACCACCTAATGGTCTGAAGCTAAATTTGAGAGCCACCTACTTCAGAATCCCCCCAGAAGCTTTAGAGCAGTGCCCACATCCTGCCTTTAAATCCTTAGTCTATGTCTTGGCATTTTTCCATGCTGTGGTTCAGGAGAGAAGGAAGTTTGGGAAGGTTGGCTGGAACGTACCGTATGATTTTAATGAATCTGATTTCCAGGTAAGAACATAATTACAACAGCTCTTATACTTTTGAGTTGCTCAGATTACTTTGGAAGGCCTTTAATCCACCTAGCTTTAATCCTTTCTCACTGTAAGATTTTACTTCATTTTTGCTCTGCTGACGTGGACTCATGTAGACTCCTGATCTTCTAGGATTCAATTCTGGCCACTAAAAATTAATCAGATTCCCAGACCTTCATGTTGATATTGCCCCTCTCATGGGTTTCTTTTTTGTGAGAGGTTGTATACTTTTTAATGATTGAGAAAGCAGTAACTGTTAGTTTTCAAACAAGAAGTACACTAAAGAAAATCTATGGATATGTGTAGATGATTTATGAATCTTCTTATCTCTTGTGTTCCAACAACTTTACTAGGTCTGCATGGAAATTCTTAACACATACCTGACAAAAGCTGTCCAACAAAATGATGATGAAATCCCCTGGAGCAGCCTCAAGTATCTTATTGGTGAGGTGAGTGCCTGCACTTGATGGTAAAAGAATCCAGAGAAATGAAGCTTCCATTCTGCACGGGCTGTGTCCTCAAGTAAAGCTGGCTGAGAATCTCTCCTGGGCAGTCTTGAAACTCCTGTGTAACCTTGAGCAAGTCACTTAATCTCATTGTCTCAATGAAACAGGGCCGCTGTGTGTAACTGCACCACGGGGGAGTTATGGTGCTTAATTAATTTTGAGTGAGGGAGCCCTTGGGATCCTCTGGTGAAAGGTACTGAGCAGCAGAGCTTCGCAGCCTGACTGTGCAGGGGAGTGTTGCTGACGTGAGAGGGCTCTCGCAGTGCCACGTGTGACACAGGGTGGAGCAGTGCCCACCCAGCTCAGTGACATGAAATCCTGGAGAAAGCTGTTCTTTTGCAGCACTTAATCACAGCTGAGCCTGGGCTGGTACCTCAGGAAGGTACCACTGCACATAAATCACCAAGACTGGTTATTAGGAGTGCCCAGAGAACTGATCTCCAAACTAAGGCCCAAATCTTCCTGCTTGTTTCCCCTTGAGAGGGAGCTGGAGAAGATGTACTTGGTGTCCTGGAGCCAGTTACACCATGCAGCCCCAGCGAAAACAAAGAGTGCTTTGGACATTTCAGTGGCTTTTCACTGCTCCCAAAGGCAGTGCTGCCATCCTGCTCTACCTCTTTCTAGGTCATGTACGGCGGGCGCGTCATCGACAGCTTCGATCGCCGCATCCTGAGCGTCTATATGGACGAGTACCTTGGTGACTTCCTCTTCGAGACATTCAGAACATTTCATTTTTACAGGGATGACAAGGTTGTTTATACAGTTCCACAAGGGACTGTGAAGGCTGACTTTGTGGGTAAGAAATGCTTCTCCTGCCATCTAACAGCATTAGGAAATCAACAAGTCTTGCTTGCGGTTCACGGTCCCTCCCTCCCGCTGTTGTGGGATACAAGTTGAAAGGAACTGATAAGAGTCGATACTGTTCTTGCTTTCTTTGACAAGCCCTTTATAATGTGAGTTTAGCAGCCAGCTCATCAGTTCTTTTAAAAAGAAATACCTAATCCCCAGGTAAGCAGCACGTCAATGTTTTCATTATTAGCTGATGTGTTTCCGAGCAGTGTGAGCGCATTTCGTGCTTGAGAACTTTGAATCCTTGCAGCGTTTCAACACCAGCTCCATTTTTTTACCCATCAGAAAAAATCCCTGATGGAATTGCCTGCACTGTTGTAGTTTTTTTGCCTGGTAACTGTGGTTTGTGTGTTTTTACATTGCAGAGGCTATAAAATCTCTGCCTCTTGCCAACACCCCAGAGGTGCTTGGCATTCATGCCAATGCCGAGATCGGGTACTACACGCGGGCGGTGCGAGATGTCTGGTCCCAGCTCCTGAGGATGCAGCCTCAGACAGGTATGAGCTGTATGGCTTTGGCTTTGTAAAGGTGAAATACTGAGATGGCCCTGGGACTGTGACACCAGCCGTGCCACAGCTGTGCTGCACCTCAGCGTGCCTGGGTCCCCTTGGTGCTGCCTGTGCCCTGCATGGGTGGTGCAAGATGCTGGGGACGTGCTGGGGTTGTGCCATGGCTCTTGGGAGCGGGAATGCGGCGGTGAGCGAGGCAGCTGCCAGCACAGAAGGAGTTCAGGATGTGCCAGAGGCACGCAGGGAGTCTCCTGGTGCAGATGGCAGTGCTGCAGAGGGTGGGGGGACTTCTCTGCCAAAAGGGGAGCCCAGCTCTCAGAGTTCTAAAGAATTCCCAATAGAAGCAGTAGTTTACACAGACTTAAGTCTCTCTCTAAACCATTTTGGTTTCAGGTGAAACTGGTATGGGAATTAGTCGAGATGAACACATTGCAAATGTTGCCAAGGACGTAGAAACCAAAATACCCCCAGTATTTGATCTCAGCCAGATACGGAAGGACTTTGGACCAAACGTGTCCCCCACGACTGTGGTGCTGCTGCAGGAGCTGGAGCGTTTCAATCAGCTGATCGTTCAAATGGCCAAGTCGCTGGCTGAACTGGAGCGTGTAAGTAGGAGCACAGCTACCAGGTGCAGTCAGGCTGTACCTGCCCTGGGCTGCACTCAGGCTCTCCCTGTCTTTCCAGGCCTTGGCTGGAGAGGTTGGAATGAGCAGTGAGCTGGAGGACGTGGCCCAAGCGTTCTTTAACGGACAG
Organism: Ceyx melanurus; assembly: GCA_024611195.1. Classification (NCBI taxonomy): domain Eukaryota; kingdom Metazoa; phylum Chordata; class Aves; order Coraciiformes; family Alcedinidae; genus Ceyx; species Ceyx melanurus. The sequence continues at coordinate 18,035 of JANHGL010023582.1, read as the reverse complement.
ATCCCTGGGATCTGGCGGCGGTTGGCCCCTGACACGCTCAAAACTCTTGGAAACTGGCTCGTTTTCTTTAGAGATCGGTATAACCAGTACACCAGCTGGGTAAGCAAGTGCCTCCAGAAAGGCCTTGGTTTTGTCAATCTGCATCTTACACCATGCAAATGGGTGCAGAAGTCAAGTGACCACACATGGCTGTAGATCTCGAGCTAATGCCAACCACCAGCTAGAATGCTAATGAATCATTGCATGGCTATGGGTGCAAGACAGAGGAGCCAGGCTGGTCTTTCAGAGCGCTGGGTTCTGGGCTGAGGACTGGGTTGGTGGGATGACCAGGCATTGCAGGCTGTCTCCTGTGCTCACAGATTACCCAGGGGGAGCCCAGGGTGCTGTGGCTCTCAGGCTTGCATGTCCCTGAAGCGTATCTGACAGCACTGGTTCAAGCCACCTGCAGGAATAACAAGTGGCCCCTGGATTGCTCCACCCTCTACACAGAGGTGACCACGTACAGGACTGCAGAAGATGTCCCTGAAGAGTATACTCAAGGTAGATGTTTTTTGGGTTATTTGGCAAAGATAATGAAGTGGTTAATTGGTGAGAGAGAGAAGTTTGCCTGGCATTGGGAGTGGATTACTTTGATTAGAGCTTTGCAGACCACAGCCTTGGTTTTCAATTTCCCAGCCCAGAGGATTTCAAGCTGGGAAGTAGCAGGGTTCAGGTTTCTGCTTTCGTGCTGGGCCCCTGAGTGCACAAAGGATGATCTTTCTTCAGCTCTTTTCAGCATATCACGTGTTTGAACTTAAACTTCTCCCTTGTGCTCTCACTTGTCTTTTTTTTTGTACTGGCTAGAACATTACCTAGTCATAGCAGGTTTATAAAGATCTATTTAAATCAAAAGTAACACATTCAAATATATTGAAACAAATAAGTAAATACAACTGTGTATGACTTATTGTGTGTCTCTAGGAAATCTCTATGACCAGTGCTGCTCTAATTACTAAATACACCAAACTCTGGAGAAGGGATGGTCAAGCTACATGACTTCTGAGCACTAGACCTGTTAGAGAACAGAGGAGGAAAAAGAAAAATCTGATTGTTTTTCTTAAATCTTGACTTAGAGTCACCTCAAGGGCTTACCTATTCTTCATTTACTAGCATTTCATCAGAATGCTTGGCATTTGCACCAGACCATCTCTGTCCCAAGCTTTCACCTTTGGTCAGAATGATCCAAGGAGCAGTCCCACAGGAGTTACAAAGCTCTCACAACCTGGTTATTACCTGGGAAGTAACTGGTGGCTGTCATCCACTAAGGGCAAGAAAACTGAGAGCACATCAGTATTTATTCCTAATAATGTTTATCATCATAGTGCAACTGAGACAATTTGGATTTAAAAAAACTATATAATCTAACCATAGTAGGTCACAGCTGAGTTATCTGTGGTCTTTGTTTTTATAAACTCACCTCTGTGAGCTGCAGTCTGTGATGAAGCTTGGTCATCCCTCTATGTACCAAGGACTGCTGCTGAAAAGCTTGGTCATCCCTCTATACACCAAGGACAGCTGCTGCAGGAACTGCAGCTTAAACTGATTTTTTTGTTGAGTAGCTCAGTTTACAGGTGTTGCCTTTTCTGCCTGTACAGGCTGCTTTGTTTCAGGTCTGTTTCTGGAAGGAGCAGAGTGGGACAGTGAGCGTGGCTGCCTCATCAGAAGCAGGCCTGGGGTGCTGGTGGTGGAGTTGCCCATTCTGAAGATCATCCCCATTGAGGTGCAGCAGCTCAAGCTCCAGGTATTGCTCCCTGGGCAGGGGGCATCGTGGCCCAGCAGCTTCTTAACACCCTTCTGGGTCCATATCTCAGGAGCTGGCAGGCCCTGCACTCTCCACACACACCCCAGCATTCTGTCATTGCCACCAGGACATGAAGTGTGAGGTTTAACTCTTAGATTAGCCAGCATTCAAGTCCCTCTTTCCCAAGGGTGACATTTGAGGGGGTTAATACATTTCTGTTACTAGTTACTTGTACCCAAAAAAAAGAGAATTTCTGAAGCCAGTCATCACTCCTAGAGCCCTTCTTGTTTCCAGTTCCCTGGAACACTTGAAGCATTATTCAGTGTCCTTTCTTCCTCCCTGCTCTTTCAGAACACCCTCCGGACACCCGTGTACACGACCTCTCAGCGGAGGAACGCGATGGGCGTTGGCCTGGTGTTTGAAGCTGATCTTCACACTAGAGTGCACATTTCCTACTGGGTCCTTCAAGGCGTTTGTCTCACCTTGAATGCAGAGTGACAGTGTGAAGGTACTGCAACAGAATCCAACCCTTTGGGGGGTGGGGGGGCTCAAACTCATCAGTGATTCACAACATGGGCAGTGTTTACCTAGGCACGCCCGAGTATGAGCATTGAGCTTGGCTTAGACACATTTGGCAAGTGTTCCATAATGACCATTTCCTTTAAGCAAGGTTCCAGGCTGGTCTCCATATGTGAGAGCAATACTAACACACACACAAAGACTACAGTTTGCCTGTATGGTTGTAAGAAATGTTTTAATTGCCCAAAGCATCACTTCTGCTGTGCTTAGAAGCGGTGCCTTCCATCAGTCTCCAACAAGTGGCAGGGTCGAGCAGTCATACAATAGATCACCATAAAAATATGGCAAAGACCACCAAAAAAAACCCCAAACCTGCTGCTGGTTAATGCCACACACTTAAAAAGAGTAACCCCCGGAAGAACAAACTTTCTTTAACCAACCATTTTCCAGGAACAGCTTTTCCTGATCCCTCCACCCACCCCCCAAGCAAGGTGGAACGCGGCGAGTGTTCTCGGGCTTCAGAACAGCAAGTGACTGAGTTGGGAGGTTGCCCAGGGCACAGGGGGTGTTCAACCCCCCCAAGGACAGCCCTGAGGGAAGGTGTCATGCTGCGTGGGAAATTGAGCAGTGCCACAGTTGGGAAGAAAAGCTTTTGTCATCCTGCCAGTGCTGTCATGATCCGATACTTGGATACAATTTCATAACATTTATAAAAGTGGGGAAATCCCAGGCCAGGACCAAGGTCTATGCTGGGGAAGGGTCAGAGGTGGAGGGTATAGGAGGGTGGGTCTGGTTCAGAATTTTCAGGGGATGAGGGTGGCAGTCTACACAAAAAACGACAAGATTCACTCAAACCGACTAAACAGACAGGCAAAGCGAGCACAAGGCCACGACAAATGCAAAACAAAACCTGTAAAGACAATAATGAGGATGGCAAACATGGCAAAGCAGGCAAGGATGGCATGCTCCATGATTTCATCCTGCCTGTGCATGGCACTTAGCATGTCATCACTCAGAACCCTCATGTCACCTCTTCACGTTTCCAAGATGCTCATAATGGGCCAGTGGGGCTGAGTCCTGGGGTGCAAGAGTTGGGTGCTGGTTCAGCCTGTGCTGGGATGGCCACGTGCTGCTCTGGCTACATGGCAGGAAAAAGAGGCCCAGGCCCTCCTGCCATCAGCAGCTCAGGGCTTTTCCAACTCATAGATAGTTTTAAGCTAACTATGTAAAAACAAACTATAAAGTATAGACTAGGGAATCTGTAACATAGCCTTTGCTTATACAATCCTTACCATGGATGGTTTTGGTTGGTAAACTGCACGAATGTGTTTAACACCTTCTGGGGATAAAGTGGTTACAAACTGTGTCTTGGCTACTACATGCTGAGTAAGGTGGATAGACCAGGGAATTATACAAGGCAAAAACATTAATGTTGCTAAACCACACAAAACAAAAAAGAGGATACGTTTGATGTTTGGGCCACCTAGAAGCCATGAAAACAGATCAAGTTCCCAGTCTTTCCAGGTCTGGACTGGGACATGAGCCAGTTTCCAGATTCCTTGTGTGATATCCTTTGCAACTTTCCCATTATCATCAATTTTCAAACAACAATTTGTTAAGTTCAATTTTGCACACGCTCTTCCCTCTTCTGCCAATAAGTAATCCAAAACCATACAATGCTGGAAGATCACTGTCTGTTTTATTAGTCATGATTTCCACTGCTGCTTGGCATCTAATAATCCACTTTAAACTATAAATTTGATCTCTGGTACCATAAATTATTTAATCATCATATAATTTAATCTCTAAAGCTCTTCCTTTCTGGCCAGGCAGAAGAAAGAACAGTGGGCAAATATACCCCACATAACATATCACACCCCAGACTTGCTGGTAAACTGATAAGCTTGGCTTATCAAAACATACATTTACCAACTCTGGGGGGAAAGGGGCCTCCCAAGATTTTTTTGAGGGAGCAGCTATACCCTTAGTTATAATACATATATAATCTATTAGCACAGTAAGTACATTCCCATGCCCTGGGTTTAAATGTACAATGACACCCAGATGCTCCTGAGATTTTGTTGGAGAGCAAAATGCATGGATCCTGTAATTATCTCCCTCTAAAGAAAACCAAGAGAAAATACATATGGACTCACCCTGTGAGTCAGAGGTTGAAAGTATAAGGCACTCCACTTTCTCACTACTGGTGGTGTTACATGCAAATAAGTAAAAGTCTTGGTGAACCTTATGTTCCCTATTGAGCATTTCACTACTGCAAGGTTTACCATTAAAGCACAAGAAGCTGTTTCTCATTCATTCAGTACAATCTTTACACACAAGAGCATCACAATTACATCAATTGCAAATCCCCATTAATATCCTAATTTTGAAAACTAATTTTCTATCTCCTATTTGATATGGTGGCCACCATTGATTACAATATTGTTTCATCTTTTTGTTAGGGAATCCCCTCTAAATTTATTTATTTTTTTTCTTCCAAACTTTCAGGATGCATCCTTAAGGGATACAAGGCTTTTATTCTCTCTTCACGTAAGTGCCCCAATTACAAGACAAAAACAACCACAAAAAGGTGAGAAACTTGAATAAGCTGGAGAGAAAAAGGACCTTTTTAAATGGAAAAAAAAAGAACGGTCTGTCTACCAATTCCTGGATGGCTGCAAGAGAGATTAGAGGGGCAACAAAAAGAAAGCAGACTTCTCCATGTCCTGGAAAAGGTAGTCACGTTCAAAAAACCCAGATTCTGTTAAAAACAAAGAAACATTTAAAAATATACAAGAAAACCTAAAATAAATATTGCTTTCTCTGTTACAAGTCAGCTGCCTTAAACTATAGGTTTAATTTAAAAAATGGAGAGTTGGTTTGTTATGTCCACAGACTGAAAATCTCAACCATTTCCAGGTGCTAAACCAAAACAAATTACAATCTAGGCCACAAAGGGCCAGGACAGGTAGTGTCAGGGTGGTTTAGACTTAGTTTTCATCCCATCTTCCTTCTGTAAGACAAAAGAACAGACTGGTCTTGACTCACTCGTGAGTCAGAAGTTAAAAGGGTAAAATGCTTATTTTTCTTTAGAAAGCTACAGTTCTAAATCCTAAGAGGTCACCACTAAAGCCCCCCCACAGGCTCTTGCCTAGGTGCACCAAGGCAACATTTAACATACAAGAACTTGTGACACTTTCACCATTGGGATCCTGCCGACTACGCCAGGTAATGTCACGATCCCGTATCTGGATACGTGGCAGTTTTTAGGAAAGGTTTAAAGGTGATCCCCAAATGGTGAAATTAAGACGAAACGAGGTCAGATGTCACATGCATAACAAAGTTTTATTAGAGTAGCAGAGCAGAGTTTCTAAAGCAGACAGGACAGGGAGAAAAATAGAAACAGAAAAGGAGAATGCAGAGGACAAGCAGCGATAGAATAGTCACCACCACGGTCCAGACGATGAGGTCAGTGGGGCAGAGAGCTTCTTTCTTTCCAGGAAAATGTTTCTTCTTTCCCACACTGTCCCAGATTTTTTATATAGTTCTTGCCCACTACACCCCCACTTCTCTCCCTGTGCAGATGAGAAATTCCTTCTACCTTCTCTGTACTCCTCTGAGAGATAAGGGAGAGGGGTATCGTGTAGATAGCAACAGTCCTTTCTTTTGCTAATTGGTGAGATCAGCCATTGTAAATTGGGGAATTAAGGCAGCAGACACCTCAGGCTAATTTATTGCAGGAGGATAGGTAGTCTTCATGAAATATCGAGGACACTTCACTCCCAGCGCCAGCTGCAGACCTCCCCCATCTACAATCTCAGGCACACATCTCGGCAGAGGTGGGGGGGGGTGTCTCCAGACAAACAACAGATGTCCTGAGTGTCTCAACTTCTTGGACTGTTTGAGACAAACGCTATTATGTCCTGCATGTCACAGGTGCCTTAGTGGGGGAAGCTGGATGCTCCAAGGCTCCAGAGGGAGACACACCAACACACAGCTGCAGGAAAAGCTCACGAGGGGCAGGCTACAGCTGGCACAGGGCAGGACCGAGGGCAGGCAGGGATCCTTCATCAGCTTTCACAGGGATTATGCGTTCCAAGTTTTTAAAGGCACATCATAAGCTTAGCAGCATTTGGGAGCCATTGTTTCTTGCTGGTCCTACTCAGAGGCTGCAGCCGAGAGTGAAGCAGAGATGAGCTGGAGGTGTGGATCAGAAGTTAAGAAAACAAGAAAAGGACAAGTTTGTGCTCCTTTCCAAAAATTAGATACTCTCACAGCTCTCAGTATGCCTTCCTTTCCTAGAAAAAAAGCTAGTAATAAAAAAATAATTGAGTAGTCTTAACATATGTAGGGTTTACCTGTTGCACACTAGAAGGGAGCAGGGGAACCAGGGCAAGTGCAAGGCAAGGCCATCCAATCCCCAAGGATAAATGCCAGGTTCTCCTGCAAGGATTGCTTATATCACTAAAAACTCAACACACACATTTTCGAGGGACAGCTCAGGTTTCTAAACTGGCAGGAGCCAGCACTGTCTGATCATGCATGCCCAAAACTTTTTCTTTTCCAGGAAATAATAATAATAATCCCTTAAAAAAAAAAAAGTGCAGGTTAGAGCACAAAGAACCATTTCTGTTTTTTTTCTCCTTGGAAAAGGAGCTCTGAGCCAGTGTGGAAGGTGCTACAAGTGCAGTGTACTGCCTAGTGTGGAAGGTGTGAGGGAGCTGTGCCATTTGAATATAGAAACAAAACCAACCCAACCCCACAAACCACCCCATGTTCATACTGTTTCCATGAGGCATGTTAACCCTTTCAGAGTGCTTTACCCAACCCCTACCTCCCCTGCTTTTGATTTAAAGCCACAAACTGAGTCTTTGGGATGAATCAAGTAACACTGGCTGGAGTCTCAGGCTTTTGAGAACCTATGAACACCATCTGCAAGGGAGAGCATCTGCTGGACGCGGAGTCCTCGGGGCCTCTTGCCGTGTGGGTACCACTGCACTGGTCTCACTGCTGAGAGAGGGGCTCTGGCTGCAGGTCAGTGTTTGCGTGATGCATTTACAACACTGTGGAGACACAAGAACCAGGGTGTGGGCACAGGTGCCAGGCAGTGCAGAGCACTGCAGCTTCAGGGTGAGGTTTGTTTTCACCACCCTTGCTCGCTAAGGCAGCCCGCGGCCCGAGCCTCTGTCCACACCACAAGAAACAGAGCAGCGCTCAGAAGCAAGCGGTCGGGTTCCCCTGATTTGGCCACAGCATGGAGTAGTTATATATACCTTGCCATATGAACACAGTCCTACTGGGTTTTGTTCGAGGAGCATAATCTATTAATGATGGACCCGGAAGAAGTTTGGCATGCACGGGGGGCATCAAAAGAAACTTTACTGCAGGTGCTATTCATCCTACAGGATCACAGTGCATAAACAGCCACAGAGTAGAGCGTGTCAGTGGTTTTATTCAAACTGTTCTGTCGTTCCCTGAGTGCTTTCTGCCCACTTTGCTGCCATGGACCTGCTCCATGGCCAGCGTTTCGAGCTCAGGCTGGGCGGGCGCGGCGTGGTGGATGCGATGGGCCACTCCGATGTGCGCCTTGTGCGGCTTCTCCCGGGCCGGGCTCTGCGACTCCCTGCCCGCGCGATCCGACGCGATAGGGGGGATGACTAAAGGCCTCTCCTTGATCAGGTGCACCTCTGCCGTTTCCCTGGGCAGCAGGAAGGGAGTGGGATCGGGCATGGCATCCACGGGCTCCCTCAGCAGCAGCTTCCTGCTCTCGGACCCTATCCGATAGGCCTCTTCGAACTCGGGGTTGAGCGGCGTCGACAGGCTCTTCTTCATCCTGCGCCGCGGCGTGTCCGGCGGTTTGTCCTTGGGAGGGGACGGCTTGTAGCTGGACAACACGGGACTGCCCGAGGGGGTCCCCTCCGACGTCCCCCCTGAACTCATCATCAGCTTCTTCGTGGTGGTGTGCAGCTGAGAAGTTAGATAAGAAATGGTGCTCGCTCGCTGCTCTAGTTCACTCCACAACATGTTGAGCTTATGGCTTGCCGTTTTTAGCTCTTCCAAATACTTCTTTTCTCTCTCTTTAATAGTGTTTTCCAGCACCATTATCATCGCGTTCTTTTGTTCAAGTTCTTTCAATAATTCACTGTTTTCAGCCTCTTTGACTTTCAGCTGAGCTTCAAGATCTTCACACTTCCGTTTGAGTTCGTCACTTCTCGAACTACCATTTTCTAGAAGAATGGGAAAAGCAGAAGTGTTTCAACAACAGCCACCAAGCAAAATGGTGCCAACAGGGTTCCTTTTGCCATCTCAACACCATAAGAGAAGTTCCAAAGACTAACTTTGGCTAATACTCTTAAAATTACTTCATCCTGATAAGCACCAGGATGGCTTTAAGGAAATGATGAGCTGGTGCCACTCACCGTGGTTTGATACTGTTGATACCAAGTAGAGACACATCACGTGTTCTGGGGAACAAGGATACAGACACTGCTTGCTAAACCTGTTCAAAACTGGAGCCATTTTGCAAATCTTCTGCTTATTAAGAGGAACTCCTCTCACTGCAGGTGCCAGACCGGCTGCTGTCACTAATCTTACATCTATTTTTTATTTATAAAGACAACATGCCAGTGCAAAGTATTCTCACCTACTTGTAATGGAGAAATACAAACATTAAAGGAAGTTTAACGAACATTATTAATAGAAAAATGCTTTGAATTCCTTACCTGACAGGTCTGAATTATTTACAATCAGCTCATAAGTTAAATCTGAGGAAAAAGAAAGTGGTTTATTTTTGTTAGAACATCATCATCTACCCCATTTGGCAAACATGTTTATAATGGCACATTTCAATAAAAACATAACTAACTCCCCTCACCCCCAGCCTGAAGCACTAATAGGGATCCACTGCCCATTATCAAATCTGTGAAACACCAGTAACAATCACCTCTCAAACTAAACCCTCTGCTGAATGATGACAGCTGTGGCCGAGCTACATGCTGATCACCCCAAGTGCAGCCTGGTGGGGTGGGGTGGCGTCCTGAGGGAGGAAGGAGTTGCTCTGTCTGTGTGGAAAGACTCAAGCTGTGAATTGTGGGGGTACCTGTGCAGTGTTGCTGCAGGCGCCGGATCTCGGCGTGCAGCCCCTTCAGGGTGTTGGCGTGTTCCCGCTGCAGGAACAACAGGTTCTTCTGGGCACTCTGTAGCTGGTTCTCCAGGTTTGATGCTGCCATCCTGACATGCAGCTATCCTGTCAGCAAACAGACGTTGAAACAGTTACTGTGTGCAGGCAGAGACACCCTCCCTCTACCACCCGCATCACCTGAAGTCTCCACTGCATGAAGGGAAACAAGCAACTGCCACAAGAAGTTCGTGGCCATTTCAGTTACAAGTGTCTAAGTTCATAGAAAGCCTAATTATACTCTAGGCCAGAGCAGTGCAGGGAACTCATTTGTTTGGTTAACACATTTAAAGGATTAACTTCAGACAGACTAAGTCACTAATCCTGTTACAAGATAAAAGTGGACCTCTAAGAAGGGGGCTGAGTCTTTTTGGGGGTGGGAGGAAGTCACCTCCAGGGATACAGGAGTTGGTAGCATCCCTGGACAAGATGAAGCAGAAAGCACTAAGGCAAAGCACCACTGAAGAGAAATGCAGAGCAGGGTGTGTAACCCTGTTAAACCCTGCTGCAGCACGAGGGGCATTAGCTCCTCATTACAGTACCAAGGGCTGAAGTTATCTCTGTGGCTTCATACAAACAGTTGCAGTATTGAGGTTACAGAGATAAGTAAAGAATTAGGATTCCCGTTGCCTGGACAACCAGCAGCAATGGCATTATAGCCACAGTCTGGAATTACAGGACCACATGTGCATAAGACAGACCTTGATTCTGTCCTGTGGCTGCCTCACAGGCACCTAAATGGGTTTGTCTATGTCCAGGGCTCTTTTGATGTGACTTTCATGACAAAAATTGGATTCTACAGGTTTAAGTTTGATAGAGCATTTGTTCAGTGTAACACACTTCTGTCATTCCTAAATGTAACAGCCCTGCATTTAATTTTCTACTTCTTAGTCTCCAAAAGAACACCAGACAGTGCTCCTGCACCTTACCAAAGCAAGGGAAACCTCACACACAGAGCCTTCCTTTCATGTGTGGCTGTATGGGTTTTCTGGTTCACAGTTCATAAGCAAGTTTCAGTCCCCTGGTGCATGCAGACAACTCCTGGGGGTTGTGCAGGCTATACAGCCTTGATGTGCCTGTCTATGGCCTGAGTTTTGGGTTGATTTGTTGGGAGTTGCCTTTCCAATGCTCACCTGAATGGAGACCCTTCTCCCTTGCTCAGGACACTGGCCAAGGTGACTTCTTCCTAAGACTGAGAGCCCTTACCTGGCGTGGTGAGTGAATATTTAGCATGCTGTAAGTCTGCAAGCACGGGTGATTAACACTTGTCTAATATGTTGTAGTGTGTTCTTGCTTTTAAACTGTAATAGTGCATTCTTCCACTGTATCCAAAAACCCCTGCATTCGTGGTGTATTAGATTTAAAATAGTTGGTTTGCTTGGGCCTTACAGTTAAACCTGTGAGTTCAAATAAATCATTTGCATAAACCTCATACTCCAGTCTCTTTTGGCCACAGTGACCCTAAATGACACCCTCATCCACTGACATCCTGCAGAAGCATATATTTCAGTGTTAAAAAAAACCCAAGGTGAAGGTGTAAAATAAAAGATTCCAAGGAATCCACCTTCTGTGCCAGGGCAAAACAGAGCTGTGGGTTACTCTGTAACAGAGATTGAAGATTAAATTCAGTGCTCAGGAAGAATGAGGGTAATGGTGCCAACTGGGCTGTGGTGAGTGGAACGGGTCATTTCACAATTGCCATCGTTAGCAAACAAGCAAAAATTATGGACTGAAAATAGCCTCAAGAGAGGTTAAATAAGAAATAAACTCAGTTGTTCATAAAGGCTCTTGCTCTGCAACCACTGAAGAGCAGTTCCTCTGAGCTGTGCCTGCTTTCCATGCCCTGGGATGCTCCATGCATTTCCATGCCCCATGGGCACCTCCTCACTGCCCACTGCAGAAGGACACAGCACTTAGCGTGGGTGGGGCACCATTCATTTTCAGGTCTGATGATATTTTATCTGTGTTACGTTTTCAAAGTGACATCATCTTATTTGTACAGCTGACTTCAGACTGACAGAAGCTTTCTGGAATCGTCCACTGGAATCATCCACTTTAAGTGATGATTATACTCTTAGTGGCTGAAGACAACAGAATAAACCCTGCAAGAGCCCAGAGAATTGCTTGGGCAATTCAAGAGAAGTCTCTTTAGAATTCAGATAAAGATTTATCTTAAGCCTGAAGGTGCCACATCTGTTTGTACAAGGACAAGAAGCTGGGAGAGAAGTGAAGTCCTGGCTGTGACCCACCAGCCTGCTCACAGCCACCATGCTTCCCAGGACAGGATAAGAAGGGACATTATTTGCTTCAACAGAGACTCAGCTATTTGTTGTCTTGGGAGGAGACAGTGTAAAGTAAAAAATAAAATAAAATAAAAAATAAATCTATTCAGGTACATCTCTCATTAGAGTTTCAAAGAGAAATCCTTTAAAGCATTACGCATATTGCATTAAGCTGATTTCATCTCCTGCTCTCTGGAACAAGAACGAATGTGCAGCCAAGAATGAGGCTGTGATCAAAAAGCACAAGAGAAACAGCAAAATGCAGCAGGCAACTGAGCCCTTAATAGCCCCAGTGAGCAATCTGCTCTGAGACAGCTCTGAAAGGAACCAGCCTCTGGCTGCATTTCATCAGATGAATTAAGGCAGTGCTGGGAAGAAAGCTGGAACTGCATCCGCCACAGATCAGTGATGTCACTGCTGCTTCCCCTGGCTCCGTGTCTCCAAAGCAACTTCTGACAAAGAAAAGAGTTTGTTCTGTTCTTAGACAACTGGAGTTGGGCACGCAGAGCCTGGAGAGCTCCTGTGAGGAGCACAGATTGCATTTGATCAGGATGATAAAACATTAAAAGGGGCACTGCTGAGTTCACCTCCCCTTGTGCAGCCAGGCCTGTGAGAACCACCACCAGTGTCTGACCTGTCACCAGGACACCAGCTCCAAACGCTGCTCAGGGTCAGCACCATCACAAAAAGTTTCTAGATGGAGCTCAAAGATTGAGCTCAAGTCTTCTGGACAATGGATTCACAATGTCTCTTAAACATAGTCTAAGAGGAACAAACAGAATAAATAAAACAACTTTTCAATCCTTGCTGCCCCTACCTAAGCCCCCACCTTCCAGGAATGTTAAATAACATTCACCTTAAAAAATGACCTGCTCTGTCTCTGTTACAAGTGCATATTCCCTTAAAAAAAATAAGTATTTTTCATTTTCAATTTAACATTATTCAAGGGCTTCCAAAATGTACCATTTTGGTACAAGGCCAGTTCTTGCCTTGCAGGTGATGTGCAGGCTCCAGGCCTTTTCTGAGATTAAGTATTTGGATCAAGCTCAAAATATTTCACAAGGCAACGAGCCTCTGGCTGCATAAGGTGCCTTTGCACAGAATCAGAGCATCTCTACACCTGATGCAAGATAAGAGGGGGGGAGATGCCAAGCTGTGACTTTAGACACAGTCCAAAGGCAGCTACTGGAAAGAAGCCCAACCAACCATCATTAGTAACATTTCATTCCTGCTTGGTATCCACTACACAGACCCAAATAACCTCCTTTTGCACAGATGGGGTGACTCTTGCCTGGGAAGCTGCTTTAGCTCCCTGCCAACACATCTCCTGGAGACATGCAGGGGCAGGCAGGTATTTTCCTCTCCACTGGTATCTGTCTGCACACCCTCACATCATCACAAACCCACCAGAATGCTTTCTGCATGCTGCACAAAACATTATTTCAAGAGCTGATTAAAGGCCACGGGAGTCTTTCTGGAAGAGTCTCCAAAGCTTTAGCCAGTGTCCATTTTAAAGACTCTCTCATGATGCAGCTCCAATGATAAGATGCCCAAGGGACAGCCACTCAGCTGCTCCTTGCTGAGATCAGCTCTCCATCTCAGCCATCCACTGAGTGTTTGTTCAGCTTGTTTTAAAGGAGAGATTAAAGGAAACCACTGCCAGGTCAAGGGCTTTGGCATCTTTCTGCTTGGATGGTTGCTGTAAGTCCCCCCACCCCAATACCATTGTGCTTCCAACCTCCATCCAGCACCAGCACAGTTTAGCAACAGCCCATTGCAGCCCCTGATTTGTGTTCCCCTCTCACTCTTCTGTCCATGAGACTAAACCAGCTCCTCAGCTCCTTTACAATTCCTACTGGTTTTCAATGCTATTTTACTTAGTTGTTTCTCCACCTCTGATTCCATCTAATCAGAGCGTAACAGTTAATTTCTGAATGGCCCTGAGGAAGCTCAGGTTTTAGTACTTTAGTAAGAAAATACATTTTTTTGTTACTCCTACAGCAATTGGAATGGCAGCAGGAAGAATAATTAAGCAGATGCAACACACTCCTGGTAGTAATGATTTAATTCTCCTTGATGGTCTAAATGAAAAAAGCTGTTTCTTTGCACAGAAATTACTGACTGCTGATGTGCCCAACTGGGCCTGAACTCACAAGGACTGACAGGAATAATTCACATGGAGTTTCTTCCAACCTTGAGACCACCCAACCCCAGAGCTGTCACAATGGGGGCAGACTAAAACCAAGCAGATGTTGAGATCACTGCTGGGACAGACACCAGTAGAGAATAAAAGCAAATGGTCCTGCAGTCCTGCAGTGGCATTTACAATTATTCTGACCAACACCAGGGTATCCAGTGCTTTGGCTGTACAGCTGTCAAAAAGAAATTGCTTAATCTGCCAGAAAACACTGAAAATTACCTAATTGGGGCCTAATTCACCTTAGGGAAATAAAGAATGGATCGTTTAAGTAACACCAATTACTCCAAAATAACTCCTTCAACAATGATGAAGTCCAACACAAATAAAAAAAAATTCCTACACTGGTTTAATGAAGTGACTTGGGCATTTTTTCACCCAGATGAGGAACATAAAAAACATGGAGCTACAGCTCTCCAGCCTGGCTCTGACTTTGTCTCACCCCTTCCAGATTTTAGTCTGTTGCATTTCTGAAATGCTCCAAAATCCCCTGCCTGGTCAGTCTGTGAACCAGGTCAGAGAACGGGTCCAGCTGACAACAAACCTGTTTTTCCACTGGTTATTTTTCAGCAGAGGTTCACTGGGCACCACTGCAGACATTAAATAAAACCAAACCCAACTCTGTAACCAGGGCAGGCAACACTGCTCCTGCAGCAGCACCAGCTCCAGCCACTCCCCTGAGCTGGAGCTCCTACTGCAAGAGCTGCAGAAGTGATGATTTTCAGAGTTTACCTGGAAGAGCTGTGAAACACATCCAAAGGCACTGAAGCTTTGCAGCAAGATGAATGAATCTGTCCTCTGAGGAGAGCTCCAGGTACAGAGAACAGCCACTGGAACAGCAACTCTACAGAACAGCACAACTGTGTTGAGGCAGGTTTTACAGGCTGAGGAATGTGCTTTTCTCTACTGCATTCTGTGGTGCTGTTTCATAAGCCATTGATTTTATTATTTTAGAACAGCAGCTACCATCAAACGTATCAAAACTGGTCTCCACTTTGCTAAAGGAGAGGTTTTGAGAGCTGCTGACGAAGGCAATCTAGTGGTGGTGATGACCTCTGTCCAAGTCCTGTCTCAAGCAAGAATTTATTGATTTAATTTAGGTAAATATGCTGCCAAGAGAAGGAACTGCCAACAGAGGGGCATTACACTCAGTTACATAACCCAGGTATCTCCAATCCAGACAATAAAGCTGCACCCAGCCTAAACCAAGCTTTCAGGAGGAATGGGAAGCAACCAAGCACACCTGCTTGGATTCCAAAGGCAACCTGCTGCTAATGGCATCACACACAGTTCTTCCCCCACAGAAGGATGCTCCTCTGCTCCACACTCTGTTTGGATGCCCCCCCTCTGGGCACTGACTGATTGCAGGGAGCTGCTGTGCCCTGGAGTAAGCTCAGCCTTTCCAGAGGCAGCTCTCATTCTGTTTGGGGAGAAAGCCCCCAGAATCCTACAGTTTGCAGTCAATAAATGTTTTTAAATAACATTGATCTTAATTATTGGGGTGAGAGACAGGATTTCAGCCCAGAAGCAGCAAGGTGTTCTCACATTTGAAGTACAAAACAAAGGTTTTCTAGGAGTGAAATGAAACATGCAGGGAAGAAACGACCCAAATAAAAGTGTTTTTTGTTTTTGTTTTTAAATGATTATTAACAAACACCTCACAGCAATCCTGATGCACTCTGAATACACTGTTTTCAGCAAGATATTGTCATGCCTCTAACCCTCAGCAGTCGTGTGTTGCCCCCATTTATAGCACCATAAAGGACTTTTCTAACCTAAATAATTCTATGGTCTTTGACATTAGCAGGAGAAATGAATTTGTAGATAACCATAAAAGATTATTAGACAAAATTATTCACTGATGCCATGGAGATGCTGACTAACACGGATTATGGCACTGCTGGACATCCTTCTGTAGAGGAAGATACAGTTTATATCCCTTAAAATCAAGCAGAGTGTACTGTCTGTACTAAATGCACTGTGATCTCCATTTGCTCTTCCAGGTATCCCAGGAGACAGAAAGAGTCACTTGTCCACAAAAAAAATTTCCTCAGCATTATAAACCATTTCAGAAAGACAAAGGTGCCCATTCTCTCTACTGTTTGCTACATTTTTTTACACTTTACTATTAAAAATGAGGTTAAATGGTGAGCAAAAAAAAAAAAAGATATAATAGTATTTTGTTTACACAAGTGAGCGTTGTAGTACATGATGAATTCTGGGGGTATAAAAGCAATCTGTCAAAGTTTAGCTACTTTAAAACATAATTTTTTAAGCCACGGAAAAGTAATGAGACACTTAGAAATGGGAGCCCAACACAGGAGCAAAACTAATTTATTACAACTTGATTCCCTCTGTTATACCTTTTATAGTGGTCAAGAAATATTTTACTTTAAATTACAGTCCACCTTCTGGAATAATAGCACTGGGAAGTTTTTCTTCTGCCTACTGCAGTTAAAGGATTTACTAATGTAGTCAATCTGGATGAACAAATATATTGTCCTTACCACCTACAGCCTCTGGAATCAGGGCAGTTTGCTTTTTCTAACTACAATGATAAAATGCATTTAAAAGAAAAAAAAAAAATCATTTAAAAGACCCAAAAGTATGCAATTGTATCTGAAATCTGAACAACTCTAAGGAATCAAATAAGATGGCTACTCTGGAATTTGCAACAACTCCTGGACTGAAAACTCCACACAACATTCAGACTGTACAGGTACAAAATAACAGAATTATGGAATTGTTTGGGTTGAAAGGGACCTTCAGACAAAGGTCATCTAGTCCAGCACCCCACCCAACACGCAGGGGTATCTTCAACAACTAATCAGAAGTATGGTACTAGGGCGTACACAAATATTTACATGTCAGCTTAGCCAATATTCTTTTTTTCTAAGTAGAAAATAAGCATTTAATACTTTTCTCTGTCACGATCATTGACATTTCACTGACTGTTGGAACCTCACTACAACCACAGAGCTTGACAAAATAACAAAACCACACGTTTGCCATTATCTGTTTCTAAAGCACTTGCTTTGAGCTGTCAAATCAAGAAGCAACCTGCAGTTTAAGAGCATAAAGCTCTGCCTGCCACAGGCTCAGCCATACCAAAGCACCACAGAACTCCATTCACTAATGAGCAAGCTGCATGGCAAAAGGCACTGCGTTTACACTCACATCCATTTGCCTTTTGCTTTTTGATTAAGGAGCACGATTTAGATCGCTAAAGCACCAACAAAGCTTTTCAAGCTTAAGCATCTTACCATCTAGGCAAAGCCAACAAGTACCCCCGGACGCTTCTTATGCACCTGCAATGCAGATCAAAACGGGCAATTCCACCCCCAGGGCTGCCTCGGCTTCTGTGGTTTTATTTACCTCCCCTCTCAGAGCTTGGCACGGTGTAAGGAGGCGAGCTCCAGCGCATCCCGCTGCTGTCCAGGGTGGGAAGGGCTCCTCCCTCCTCCCCGCTGTCCCACCCCATGCCCTGCGTAGGGAAACGGCAGCGATGCGGCTGGAAGCAGCTCCAGCTCTGGGGACGCCCCGCACTTCTTCGCTGCCATACCCACGAGAGACAGGAGTTCTCCTCAGAAGGAACAAAAATCTCCTCGTCTCAAATGAAGACGAGTCCCGACTCGCTCCAAATAGCACCTGATCCATCCGACCTCTTTTTGCAGGCCCCGCGTTACTCGTGAGAACGACACTTTGGAAAGTGAAAATACACCATACGGACGGGGGGCTGGGGGGGGATGAAAGAGGATGGGATGCGAAAGCAGCCCGGGTGTGCGGGTGGGAATCGGGAGCCCCCCCGCAGCCGGTGTGAGCGGTGCGGGGCCGATCGCTCCCTCCTGAGCCCCGGGTGCGTTCGCAACCAGAAACGGGAGAAACGCCCTTGCCCGAGCCGGCAGGAACGGGAAGACCAAGAGGTAAAGAGAGCTGCAGCACAACCGCTTTTCTCCTCTGCTACTCTAGTGACCAGAAAACTGCTCTTTTACCGCCCTTTGGTGCCGGGCCAGGCACACGGCTGGGACCAGCCTTTCCCACCCAGCGCCGCGCTCCTCGCCGCAGCCCAGCCCAGCCCAG
>JANHGL010023580.1:25946-39083 GCA_024611195.1 Ceyx melanurus | reverse complement strand
GGGGGGGGGGGGGGGGGTGAATTTATATATAAATAAATAAAAAATTAATCATTTCAGAGGAAGCATCAAGTCTGTTTGGCTGGGAAGATGTGGAGGGGCTGGCCAGGCATGCAGGCGAGGCAGGAGGAGGCAGGGAAGGCAGGGCTGCTGCATGGCACCATCAGGGGGCCAGCATGGGGTTGCCAGGTAGTGGTGCCTGGGGAGGTCCGGGGGAACCTGCAGCCCACCCCCAAAGCTCGGGGTGGTTGGAGAGATTCAGCCCGTGCTGCCTGGGGCGTGGAGAGCAGCTCACTCGGAAGGAAAACCAAAAGGAGATGCAGAGGTTCAAAGTCCTGAGGCCGAGAGCTGGAGGAGAGTTTTCTCCCTGCTCTGGGGAGATGCTGGGGCAGCCCTGGCCCCATCCTCAGGTGGGGTGAACAGAAGTCAGCAGCCTTTGGGAGTCCTGGGTGGACGGGTAGTGAGAATTTGGAAGGCAGAAGGGCTTTCAGGGAGGGGGAAACCTCAGTGCTTTGTCCTCCAGCACAGCCCCTCTGGCTCTGGTTGACCCAGGGGAAAACAGGAGCCAAGCCAGGCAGCTGTGGGGCAAATGGACTGGCTGCCACACGCTGGTTCGTGGGCGTCCCGGGGCACCTGGGGAGGTTGGTTGTGCCTCCCCAGGCCTGGGCAGGGGCCTGTCTCAGGGCTGCAGGAGAGGCAGAGTGAGATACCAGCAGCCTTGTGCAACCCTGAGAGCCCCTCTGACCCCGGGCAGCCCCCCAGACCTGCTGTGCACCACGGAGCAGGATCCTGCCCTGGGGTGTCCTGCCTCGGGGACAGCGATGGGACTTTGCAGAGACCCTCCCTGGAGGGGTGGGGGCTCCAAATGCCCAGACACTGAGGTGGAGCAGGGCCTGGGGTGCAACCTCTGCAGACTTTTGTGACCCCAGGGACCTTCCAGAGCCCAGCAAATGACCAGCAGTGGTTTGGTCCCCCCGTTTTTGACTCTGCCTGTTCAAAGGCAAACCAGGAGCTGTGGCTGGGCTTTGGGCACTGCCAGCCGACTTCACTGGCAGCCTGGAAACGGGTCTCTTGGGACTGCCCCCCACTCCACCACTGCTTCAGTCGAGAAAACCAGTCCCGACCCTGCACCCCGGGCCTCTCCAGCGCGTCTGTCGGTGATTTGCAGCTCCAGCGCCCCGCAGTCTGCTCCGGGCAGCCTGTGCAAGCCCGGGCGGGAGCACCTGGCAGTCTGCAGAGCTGGAACCAGCCCCTCCAAAGCGAGGTAAAAATGCCTGCAAACAGCCCGTGTCGAGACGAGACGGGGCGGGGCGGGCGGTGGTGAAAGGGCTGTGCCCCGGGCGAGCTGACGGCGAAGCCGTCACCCGTCGGGGTTCGATGTGGCAGTAACTGCCTCGGGGGGCCGCCTCTGAAGCGTGGGGCGGCCTCACCGTGCCTTTGGTGTTGCTGGTGAAAGCAAAACGTGCCTCTTGATTACTGTCCAAAATTAAGTCGAAAACAAAACAGGGAGGCGTGTGCACAGGAAAATAACGAGGCTTTTCATGCAGATGAGTTGCAAAAAGCTTTGCGTAGCCTCCCAAGATAGGTGGCTAATGTCAAAAAGTGACATCAATTGCTATGAAGTCAAGGACAACACGGTGATGTTTAACGGTTGTATTTACATATGTAAATATCTGTAGCAGCCATGACCCTGGTAGGGCATGCAAAGAAGCAGCTTCCAGAAAAAAAAAGACCACGGTTTGTGCTGTGCTTTGGTTTGAAACACACAGCATTCAAACTTGAGGACTTTCTCCTGTCGACAGTTGACCTGGTTTTCCACCTATGATGTAAGAACAGGGACTGTGGTGTGATGTTATAAGAAAAAAAAGGAATCAATGAGTATGACAGGTTGATTCTCTGCAGCTTTCTGTTGAGATCACTGGTTTACTGGGATTTGTTCTGTTCTTCCTTCCCAGATAGTTCGGTATAAACAGTTTCGTACAAACAGGCTCCCGTTAACCAGAACAATGTTTGCAGATTTGGACTATGATGTTGAGGAAGATAAGATGTGAGTATTTTATTTGTATTTTCCTGGATTTTGGCTAACAAAAGAATTAGCCTTTGCAGCCAGGACCTAATGATCGATAAACTTACCTGCTCCTGACACAGTGTGCTGAAGAGACAGACTTGCTGTTCAGTCCTGATTTCTTGCTCCCTCTGGGGACTGGGGATGAGGTATTGCTGTGCTAGTGAGCAAAGACGAGCACTTTCTGTTACTCTGCAGCAACTACTCTACATTAATGATTGCAAAGCAGTGCTGACACATCTGTTGTGAATTAGTGACCTTATCAAGAGAAAAATACTTATAATAAGGAAAGATAATAAGTCTCAAGAAGAGAAGCTCTGGACTCCTTAAAGGCTGTAAGGAGCAGAACACTCACATTTCCTGAGCCAGTAAAAGGTTTGGTTAACAATTAATTTAACATGCAGCACTTGTCTTGCATTTCCTTTAGGCTGTGCAAGTAATCCTTTGTTCCCAGCACTAAAAGCAGATGAAACGCTCTCTTAAAACGTGATGATGTTTCCTCAGTGCCTAGCGATGGATGAGGGTGTCTCTCCAACCTCTAGTCCGTTCCTGCGTCACAAGGATAGCCCAGAAGGTCCTTCTGCTGGATAGACTCTCCGGTGGAGAGAATGTTATGAATTCAAATGTGCAGTACCTATTAATGGTTTCAGTTTGTATTGACTCGGGTACCAGGGTGGTTCCAGTTGGGTGTACCCACCACTGCCTACTGTCTTCAGTTAGTCATTCCCCCTTTCTTTTTTCAGGGGGATTCCCACAGTTCCTGGGACAGTGACCCTGAAAAAGGACTCTCAGAACCTGATTGGGATCAGCATTGGGGGAGGAGCACAGTACTGCCCCTGTCTATACATTGTCCAGGTGAGCACTCGGGGGAAAAAGAAAAAAACATCTTTGTAAACGAGTGTTGAACGCCTGAGAGGCAGAAAGCATGGAGAGTCCTATGCACTTGTTCTTCTCAAAGTAGGAGACATTGTCTCACTTTCCAGTGAATAAGATTTCCTACCCTAGTGCCTAATAGGTGTGGTACAATTAAATGTTTTATGTTTTTAAATGCTATTATGTGCCTGAGGATGTACATCCTGGAGGCAGGAACTTCCCAAGAGAACAAAATGATCAGCCCACTTCTTAGTTAGGAAAGAGGAAAAACTGTGGCACCATCAACAAAGGAGTTAAATTGGAAGCATGCTGTCCTGGTATAGGGCCAGGGCAACCCCCAGATCGATAAGAGATGCTCTCTTTTAACCCTCCTCCCTCCCCCATGGGGAAGAGAAAAGGAATAAGGGAGAGAGACTTAGCAATTAGAAAAGGAAACCAGAACAGCTTTAATGAAAATGAAAATAATAATAATGGAATATATACAAGTCTATACAAACCAGTACCAAACCAAAGCCCCCTGATGGCAATTACATCACCATCACTGGTGCAGTGGAGATGGCACAGGGAGAGTCACAGACTGGGCCCTGCAGCAGATGGGAGCTGTGTTCAGGAGCTGGGTTCTGGTACCATGTTCAGGAACACACAGATCAGGATTGAAGGCAGTATGGACAGAGTCCTCCTTGGTGCTCTGAGGGGAAGAACCCCTCAAGAGAGGAAGAACGCCAACAAACAACACCCTGAGCTGAGAGCCTAGTCGGGCCTAGCCGAGAGCTTAGCCTAGCTTAGCCATCTAGCTTGCATCCTGACCCTCCGGATCCCAGAACTTTATATACTGGATATGACATCTATGGGCTGGAATACCTCGTTGGTCAGTTTGGGGTCACCTCTCCTGTCTACTCCTCCCTACAGGTGCAGCCTTTCACTTTCTGCACCACTTGGTGTGATACACAAGTTCCAGCAGTGGCCTTGGTCCAATCCTTGGTAGTAACTCCAACATGAGGTGTTACCACTGCCAGAAGCAGACACTGTTTGCAAAACATGTTCCTAACTTCAGAAAGTGCAGTTAATTAGAAAACCTGAGCTGAAAAGTAAAATCACTGAACAGAATTTTGTTGGGTTCTCACTCAATCCAGGACACATGCAGTTGTCTCTGTAGTATTATCCAGCCCTGCATTCACCTTTGGTTTGTTTTGATTTCGGACTACCTGTGCTTTTTCTCCTCTCTGCCAGGTATTTGATAACACTCCCGCAGCCTTAGATGGCACCGTAGCTGCTGGGGATGAAATCACAGGAGTGAATGGGAAGTCCGTCAAAGGGAAGACCAAGGTGGAGGTGGCCAAGATGATACAGATGGTAAAGGTGAGAGGTAGGAGGGATGCCACTGGAACTTCTGGGTTGTTGTTTACAAAACTGTATTGTCCGTTGGTAAAAGAAAGCACTGTTGCCTGCTCCCAGCACAGCAGTTTTGGATTTGCTCTTTCCACAGGGAGAAGTGACGATACACTACAACAAGCTTCAAGCTGACCCAAAGCAGGGCAAGTCTTTGGATATTGGTAAGACTGGTTGATATTTCCCTAGAGTGTTAAAATTACATGGAAGGGTGAAAGACTGATCCCAGCTAAAACCGAAGTAAAATTCTGGTTCCATTCTTCCTCTTAACAGAGTCTATTTTCAAATGGATACTGTCAAAGAGAATAACAGGTTAAAAAAAAATCCATCCCTGACTTCTTGAAATAGTCTTGAAAGTTAAAGTGAGGCTTGACTGTCATTGCAGGAGACTCGTTTTTCTGTTCTGTGTTTAGCATGGATGATTCAACTCTACTACATCATAATTTTATTTAATACCTAGAAGTTATGCTGACCTACTGAAATTTTCAGCTGTACACAGAAGTATATTTACCAAAAAAACCTGTTTGCAGTTCCTCACCTTAGAGAACAGTAATGAAATACCTGTCTACAGTGATTTTGTTGTACAATCATAAACTGAGAGAGGCTTTATTTCTGTAACAAAGCATGTGTTTTGAACTGAGCCTAAAAAAAATAATCTTTTTGCCTTCATTTATTTTCATGGTGTTAGAGGTACTAACAAACTGACAGGGGCTCAGGAAAATAATGAGTGAGTTGTCTTTCTGGGGAAGCAGAAATGTGGTGAGAATACAGTATTTTCCAGAGATGCTGAACACTGTGACTCCAGCTGAGTTCTTGGGAGCTGCAGGCACTTGACACCCTTGCAAGTTTGCCTCTAAATGAATGTAGCTGAGTCACCTGATTGCAGAGGGCCTACTGTCCCTAGTAATTTATAGGGTCTGACCACCACAGACAGAAATTCATTCCATCAAGGGTACACAAAAGGGATTAACTAAGATTCAAAAAATAAAAATTAGTAAAGGGATAACTTGGAGTATGAGATCCCTTTTTGTCTTGCCTTCAGCCTCATCTCCTGACTTCAGCTGAAGTAATACAGCAAGTAGCATAAGCAAAGTTTAGATGCAAATATCCTGATAGGTAGCTTATAGCAAAATGATTGATTGGAATAGTGTTCCAAAAGACATGCTGGAGTTCTATGGATTGAAGTATTTAGGCTGTGAGAGCAGAACAGAGGCAGGATAGAAGATGTGCTACACACGGACGGACAAAACATCTAGTTTCTATGGTATTATTTTTCTGCTTATGACCTCAATAGTGAGTCCAGTTCAGTTTAGACATTGCCTGAAAAACCAGCGAAGTTTGCTCAAGAATTTTTCATGCCCATAGAAATGACCCTGATCCTGGTTTGCAACTCTCTTGGTCTTTAGTATTGAAGAAGGTAAAGCATCGACTGGTGGAGAACATGAGCTCAGGGACAGCAGATGCCTTGGGGTTAAGCCGAGCCATACTTTGCAATGGTAAGTATTGCCCAGGAGAACATTTTCTTACCTCCTTGTCTTGCCTACTTTTGATTGTTACTTGCCTGTTCTACAGTATTCCTTCATCATTTTTCCCTCATGACTTTTTCCTTCTGCTCTTCCTCACTGCTTTGATTGCCTCTGCCCTTCATGAGTGATGTGTCCTGACATTATGGTCATTTAAATGTTAGCTAAGAACAAATTCAAGTGGGGACCCACTTAACCAATAGGTGGTGACCCCACATCGTAAATTAAGTTTGCAGTTGTTATAAAAGCTTCCCATGTTGGACCAGAGGACAGGCATTAAGAGGCAAGGAAAATTTGAACCAAAGATATGAAACTGATGTTTTTGCACTTAGTCAGGTCTTAACCATGTCCTGAATTTGACTGTTGTAATTCTGCATTCTCATTCTTGTTTCCATTTAGATGGACTAGTGAAGAGACTGGAGGAGCTGGAGAGGACTGCAGAGTTATACAAAGGTAAACTGTGCCTTGCATCAGACACCACATGGAAGGGAAGGATCTTTCTATTATAATTCAGTGAAATGACTTAAATGTTTTTTTCTGTATTCCATTCCAGGCTTGACAGAGCACACCAAGAGTCTTCTCAGAGCTTTCTTTGAGCTATCCCAGACACATAGAGGTAAAGTCTGAGTGAAGGGAGCACAAATCTTTGACCTCTAGTTTCAGGAGTTTTAGTCAGTAGTTAGATGTGCAGTTACCCAAAGAAAACTGAAGTGCTGGAAGAGCTGTCCTCCTGGCATTAGTGGTGGTGGTGCAAACAGGGGTCCTGTCTTTCTGGTCTCTAGGGAACACGTAGCATCATTTCCTGGCTGCATGCAAGGTTATGGGAAGGAACTGTGGTACTGGAGGCAAGGTATCTTCTCCATCTCTTTGTATTTGTTACCCTCACCCAGCATTTGGTGACGTTTTCTCTGTAATTGGTGTCCGGGAGCCACAGCCAGCTGCCAGTGAAGCCTTTGTGAAGTTTGCCGATGCCCACCGCAGCATCGAGAAGTTTGGGATTTACCTCCTGAAAACAATTAAGCCGGTAAAGAATTTCACCCTAGCAGTTAAGGGTCTGGAGAGGAGGGTTATCTAGAAAGGTTGTTTTTGAAGATGTCATCTTAAAGATCTTTCATTGTGGGAAGAATTTCTTTGTCTTATTTCAGAGAACTTCTTTCGTAAAGAACCTAAAATGTAAT
Organism: Ceyx melanurus; assembly: GCA_024611195.1. NCBI lineage: Eukaryota > Metazoa > Chordata > Aves > Coraciiformes > Alcedinidae > Ceyx > Ceyx melanurus. Next base: position 32,058 of record JANHGL010023580.1, on the reverse strand, counting down.
AAATATATCTGTCTTGTTCCTTTGCCTTAAGTATGGCCTTGGAATTAGTATATTCCTCCCTTTTACTTTTCAAGATGAGGGGGTAGTTTGATCAGTGTATTCCCTAGAGCACTTTCACTGCTATTGGTACCTGTAATTAAAAGATGTCGCTACATTTAAAAGAGTTTAGATAAGCAGTCTGGGAACAACTTAAGGATTTCAATCAATGTATTTGTGTGAGAGTCTCCAGGGGATCTATAGACTTTGCTTAGCTGACAGGAATATATGTTTATTTGGGTTCTACTTTCAGTTCCATGTTGGATGGATAGTGTTGGGTAGCAGGCCTCTGAACCAGGGAGAGTGGTTTCTAGGACCAATTGAAAATTAAACAAGATGAGTTGAAAGAAAATGATTTCTGAGTAGAAGGGAGGCCTTTATTTCTAGCATTTCTGAGACAAGATCATATGTTTTCTTTCAACTCTAGTTGATGGCCTAGTTAGAAATAGAGTTAATTCAAGGCAGTCTTATGACTTGTGATGGTTAAAAGGTTGCACTTGATGAAGCAGGGTTGTGCTTTTTGGTCTTACGTTCAGTGATGGGATGTTTCCTTTGTAGATGCTTACTGACTTGAATACATATCTGAATAAAGCCATTCCTGACACAAGGCTGACTATCAAGAAATACCTGGATGTCAAGTTTGAATATTTGGTGAGTTGCCTGCCTTTTTTGCATTTTTTTGTTGTTGTTGTTTTTAGTGCTGGTTGAAATTAAGTTTCATTAAATCATAGCTTGAGAGTCACATGTAGCCTGTCCAATCATACATCTGTCTTTCCACAGTCCATACAAGAACACATTACTTTTACCAGTTCTTTGTTTATTGCTGTATTGCTCAGATTGAGACAGTTGCTTTTGACCTAATAGTTCTCAACTGGTAAGAAAGATCTCCCAAAATATGGATGACTTATTTTCTACATGACCAAATTAACTTTCTTCTTTATTTGTAAAAAGTTCCTATGGAACTTAAACTCTTGAACTCCTCTAAATCACTCTCCAGTCTGTATTTTCCAGGCAGTTTTGGATACTTTTTTTTTTTTCAGCCAAATTAAACATCTGTCAAATCGTATTTGCTTTCATTTAGACCATGCCTTTCTTTTTTTCCTCCTCCATTCCACTCATCCGTTGTTTTCTACAACCAAAAAGGGTAGGGTTGTGATGTGAATCTGTTCCAAAACTGTAGGAATCTAGTCCTTCTTTTACCAGTTGAGAGAAGTATTTGGAGATGCAGCCCGAAGGCAAGTGAATATGGCAGCATCTCTTCCAACATCAATCCTCCCCAGTCTATCTTGCCACACCCTCACCTTTATGTATTCTCTCCTCATACTTTTCTAGTACTGTGTTTTGATTAATATGTTTTGAATGAATGCAGGATTATTTTTCTCTTACTTAGGTTATACTTCTCTTTAGAAGAAGTGTAATAGTATAATAATTCTCTTTAGAGAAGTATAATAGCAAATACTTTAGTATTTGCTCTTTTAATATAAATAAGTGCCTTTTCTCTCCCCCACCATTTTCTCTCCCCGTCTTTCTCTAGATTTTCTTTCCATCAGGGATGTTTAATACACTCTGATCTCTCTCTGCTTTCCCCAGTGTCCTTAACTGCAGGCTGCAGCATTGAAGGAAGGCTTAAAATCGTACAACCCTCTGTCTGTGAGTGATGGCAAAATTGGATCTAATTCTTAATATTTTCTTCTCATTTTGCCTTTTTTTTTTTTTTTTTTTAAACCTGCAAAGTCTTACTGCCTGAAAGTCAAAGAGATGGATGATGAAGAGTACAGCTGCATAGTGAGTACCAGTACTGTGGCAATTGTAATTGCATACTGTGTTTCTGCAGCTTCCCTGTGCAAAGAGTGGCTCTGTGTCTGTGTGCACCCAAACTGGTGGATACATCCTACAGATTACACACATTTGTCTTACCACGTAAGGAATTAGAGATCCTTAAATGCTACATAGGAAACACTGCCAATAACGGTCTTGAATCACTGGTGCTGTGGAGTAGTAGAGGCACCAGACAGCTCCTCTGTAGCTTGTTTGCTCGGTGGCTGCGTGTCTCAGTGTTTAAGCAATATTAGCTTGTGTAAGGAGGATTAAGGTGTTATCTTCACAGATTCCGTTTGTGTATAGTGTACAGCTTATCATTAATTCTGGACTGGTTTCTGAGAAATGGAGGCTTAGCTTCTCTAGCAAAGCACATGTGAAAGCTGCGTTTGTAGTTCAGGAAAATTGATTAAAGGATCTCTCTTAACAGTAGAGGTTTTTGGTAAAAATAAGTAATTTAAAATCAGAAGACTTAAAAAATAAAACCCTGGCAGCATTCTCCAGTAACAGTTTGTTGTCTGGTTCAGAGTTTTACAACTAATCCTTAACTGCTCTGTTTAAGATAGCTAAAGGTGTCCCCTGCATGCCCAGTTTCCCTGCATGGAAGTAAGATCTCGCTTTATCCGAAGTACTGATTTCACAGCAGGGATTTGAATTTTTGAAATGCCCAATTTTTAGTGCCAGGAAGGAATAAACTTTCCTAATGCAATGTTTAATGAAATCCTTCCTGCTAAATAGGAAGGAAAGAATCCCAGTGTTACACAGCAGAGTAACATCTTTGGGTTCTGGCGCATGCACCTGAGCCAAGTCACTGCCAAGCCACAGTCTGTAACCCAGGTTCTTATATACATTATGTTTACAGGTGCAAGAGGAGGGTGCTGTTTTGCCAACAGACCTCATGCCCTTCTCTAAAAACTATTTTGCAGGACAGTGTCCAGAAAAAAGTTCATCCCTGCTTTCCAGTGTCATGTCTGGATGGTTGTAGGTACCACAGGGTTCCCCGTGTAAACATGTCATGCAGTCAGTGTAGGGTGAAGCTTTCAGAGTGAGGCAGAATTTTCTGTGTGATTGACATAAATTAATAGATCTCTCAGACTCTAGACTTCTTTGTTCATAGTGCCTGACTCCATAGTTCAAATTAGAAGCTGTTCCACTTCTCCGTGCTTGGTAGAAAGGTGCCTGTTCTTTTGTCTGCTTAGTAGCGATGCTTTTCTTCACCATGTTAGGCATGTGTTTGACCTTCAGCATGGCCTCATTGACTGCCAGCTGTTGATGTATCTCAGCATTCCTCATCTTTCATGCTTCCCGGCTGTGGCCCTGGTGAGCCTGAGCGGGCTGTAATAACCCAAGGGCGCTGGGAGTCCTCAGCAGAGGGCAGACTGTGCACGAGAGTCCCTGAACCGCGCCATGTTCCTGGCAGGCGCTGGGTGAACCCCTCTACCGGGTCAGCACGGGGAACTACGAATACCGCCTTGTGTTGCGGTGCCGGCAGGAGGCTCGTGCGCGCTTCGCCAAGATGAGAAAGGACGTGCTGGAGAAAATAGAGCTCCTGGATCAGAAACACGGTGAGTACCGCTGCTGTGTCCAGCCCTGAAGTGGTGAGGCAAGCCTGGTTTTAGCCTTCACACTCCTCCCTTGTCTCAGCTCAGAAGTCTTTGCTGAAGAACCCTGCTGTGGCTGGGCCTGAGACAGCCACTCAGAGGCCAAAAGGCATTGATGCACAGGAGACTGTCTCTAATGCTGGCGAAGGAGTTTGATCTCAGCCTTCCTTCACACTCTGTTCAGGAAGGGAGTTTTTACCTGATGTGTTCCCAACTTGTCTCCACTACAGTGCAAGATATCGTGTTCCAGCTCCAGCGTTTTGTCTCCACCATGTCCAAGTACTATGACGACTGCTACGCCGTGCTCCGGGATGCAGATGTCTTTCCCATTGAGGTGGACCTTGCTCGCACTACTCTTAACTATGGGCAGAAGGACATGTACCTAGATGGGGCAGAAGAAGAAGAAGGAGGAAGAGAGGGTAGCAGGAAGGAGGAAGCAGATGGTGAAAAGCTCATTGATGATGCCTGAGCAAGCTGGCGTGGCCAGAGGAGAGACTTCACAGACTGTTACAAAAACATGTATTCCATGTGGCCATTCATCCTCCATGACTTCTGTCTGTGTGCAGCCTGGGATTCCTCCTTGCTTTGGATGAGAGTGGCTGGTTGGATTGGGACCAACTTTGCTTTCCTCTCTCTTCCCTTGCTTGTTTGCCTGGATATTCCTTTTTCCCCCAAAGACTTCTGCTGCCTTACTTGGGTACTGTGGCATGGAGAAGGAAGATCCACCACCACACCACCCCATGATTCTGTGTGCAGACAGGACACTGCTGAGCACATGGGGTGCATCAATCCCCTCTGGCACATGGAAACCAGTTCTACATCTAGAAATGGTTATGAATGTTGAGAACATCTCCTTTTGTCCTCCTCTTGTGTTAGGGGAAAATGTTAGCACCAGCACCCACTGCACACTAAATAATAATAATAGAATAGTTTCATCTGGAAGAGACCTTCAAGATCATCAAGTCCAACCTTATTCTCAGCCCTATCAAAAAACACTAAATCATGTCCCTAAGCACAACATCTTCCTGGCTCTTAAACACTTCCAGGGATGGTGACTCCACCACCTCTCTGGGCAGGCTATTCCAGTGCCTGACAACCCTTTCAGTAAAGAAATTATTCCTAATATCCAGCTTGAATCTCCCTTGGTTCAACTTCAGGCCTTTTCCTCTTGTTCTGTCTCTTGTCACTAAGGAGAACAGACCAACTCCCACCACACTCCAGCCTCCCTTCAGGTAGTTGTAGAGAGCAATAAGGTCTCCCCTCAGCTTTCTCTTCTCAAGGCTAATCAGCCCCAGATTCTTAAGCCTTTTCTCTTAAGAGACATGCTCCAAACCCTTTACTAGCTTGGTAGCCCAGGTCTGTACCCTCTCCAGCACCTTAATGCCCTTGTAGAGAGGGGCCCAAAACTTGAGAAAGTATTCAAGTTGTGGCCTCACCAAAACTGAGTACAGAGGAATTATCACCTCCCTGCTCCTGCTGACTACACTATTCCTGATAGTGGCCAGGGTGCTGTTGGCCTTGGACACCTGGACACACTGCTGGCTCATGTTCAGCTGGCTGTCAACACCCCTAGGTCATTCTCCATCTGTCAGCTCTCAAGCCACTCCTCCCCAAGCCTGTAGTGCTGCTGTGTGTGTTGTGGCCAAGTTGCAGCACCCAGCATTTGGCCTTATTGAAACTCATGGAATTGGTCTTGGCCCAGTGATCCAGCCTATCTAGATCCTTCTGTAGAGCTTCCCTGCCCTCAAGCATAACAACATCCAGCTTGGCGTAATCTGCAAATTTAGTAAGGATATAGTTTATCCCCTCATCCAAATCATCAATGAAGATGTCTTAAAACTTCCCATTCTCTGTCCTGTTTTAAGCTTCCTCTGTCTCTTTCATCTGTCCCAATGGGCTGCAGGACTGACTTTTTCATGATGATCACTCCCAGCTCTCTGCACCACCGTTTTTAAGAAATAGAGATGAGACCAAACTTAAGCCTGGAACCAGTGGTGGTACATGTGATCTGATCACCCCCTCAACCAGGGGGCTGAGGGAAGCTCTCAGAGCAGGGGCTGGTGTGCTGGACTGCTGCAACCCTGCTGCAAAGATGTAGAAGTCTCTGCCCCTGGCTACCATACCCCTCATAGTCCCTGAACAGGTGGCATCATGTGCAGAATCCATAGCTACACTCCAGGGCTATAATCCTGCAGGATGTGGCACTGCACTTCCCTTCAGGAAGGAGGGGCTTGGGATGGAGTCCTCCTCAGCACAGATGCTGAGGTGAACATGCTTGTCTGAAGTAGGTGGGTTCCTGGGAATAACAGGAAAGCTGCATGTGTTTCCTCTCCATAGTTCTCTCTTACAGATCCTTGCACTGGACAATAACCAAATGTGCTGCTTGATGATGTGCAGCCAGTTCTTCACACTCTCCTTGTGCAGGTGCCAGGAGGAGCCACCTTAGAACCACAAAGGAGATGCCCCATCCTTAGACTAAAGAAGTGGGAAGCCTTGTGAAGAGAGTAAGACATGGCCTGTAGGCAGGGGCTCTGAGATTTTTCTGTACTGCAAAGCATGACTAGTGTGTCTCCCCTGCCACCCTCTCTCCTCTCCTCTCCTCTCCTCTCCTCTCCTCTCCTCTCCTCTCCTCTCCTCTCCTCTCCTCTCCTCTCCTC
>JANHGL010023580.1:0-25846 GCA_024611195.1 Ceyx melanurus | reverse complement strand
CGATAAGCCATGAGTCTCGTGTCTGGTCTCGCCTCCCGTAATATTCTCTCCTCTTCTCTCCTATCCTCTCCTCTCCTCTCCTCTCCTCTCCTCTCCTCTCCTCTCCTCTCCTCTCCTCCCTGCACAACCGTTTTGTGCTGTCCCTGGGCCAGCCAGAAGCTTTAGCTAATGCCCCATTCCCCAGCACAAGGGAAGGGGGGAAAGGACAACCAAGGTAAGTGAGGCTGCTTTTTTTCCTCCTTCCTTTTCTCCTCCCTATATCTCTGCCAGCTGATCCCAGATGCGGATGGCACTTCCTATTTTAGTGGGCAGCAGAGCTTCCAGGAGAGGTGTGCTTCTCAGGGGCAAGAGTTTGACTTCTCTGTCATTACATTCCAGTGGTAATGAGAGGAGTTATTTAAGGGCATTAATTTATTATCGATATATTTGGGGTTTGTTTTTTTCTCTTTGATTTGTTTTTGGAGTTTTGTCATCTCTGTGGGTACCTGGAAGAAAGCCACCTATGGTCAAGCTGCTTGAAGATTTAAATGGTTTCTGATGTACAGACTGTTGTCTCTAATAAAGAAAAATGTTACATTGTGCTTCCTGTCCTTCATAGGTTTTCTTTAGAGATTTGTTTGCTCATCCTTTATTGTTTTTAATCTTAAAATATAAAGATGGGAAGATGGCTGTCATGTGCTGGCCCTTACTTGGTTTGTTTTTTTTCTTGCTCGTACTCATCTCTGTGCCAAGCTGCAGTGGTCACTCCAGCACAGGCTTCTAGAGGAGGTAGCTTGTAACTGCTCTAGCAAGGCCAGTCCTTTGCTGCTTCTGCATCTTGGCTTTCTAGGGGAACACCAGCCTTGTCAAGCCACCTGTTGCCTTAGTCCTGCCTGGTGGCATCCTTGCACCCTTCCAGGGCCACCTTCTCCACACAGCTCAGCTGTTGCATCACAAGCTTGAGCTGATGCCTAAGTCCCTGATCCTCTTTCATAGCTGCGTGTTGTGCCAAAGTACAGAGCAGTTAAGAGGGACAGAGAAAATGCCTCAGCAGGGCCTGCCCCAAAGCCAAAAAGGCAGGCAGTGTAGCCAGGTTTTTTTGCAGCCTGACTGGTGGAGGGGAAGAGTTCTGGATGTCTCACAGCACTGGCTGTAGCAAGATCTACCTTAAAGGCTCTTGTGAAGAGATTTGGGATCAGGAGGCTTAGTGGGAAATGTTGACCGGTGGCAAGGAAGAAGGGACCTCGTTCTATCAATTTGTCTGGTGCTGACAAGGGCAGTTGTTTCCACATGGTGGACCTTGGACCTCTGGGAAGTTGTGGGATGCTTCTTGGAGGGGGTGTTGGTGAATTAGGGAAACCTGGCCTGTGGGACACAAGTTTGGGGTTGTTGAGGAATAAACTGTTGAGCAATTTGATTGAGCAGAGCAAAACCAGCCATCATACCTTTGTGGGAAGGGAAGAACAAGCTTATGGAGCAGTGAAGAATGCCCACAGGGCTCCAACAGCCTTGCTGCTGCTTCTTGTTCTCCCAGAGCTTTGCATCTGTTATTTATTGTGGTCCTTAGTCTGATTGAGGATGTTTCTATGATTTTTTTGAATAGGGAAAAGCCCAAAGTCATCTCTGTGACTGGCCCACAATCAGAGCTAACAGCTTTGTTATTAGACATAGTGGGACAGGGCATAACCCCATGGGGGTCACCTTCTCCCCTCCAATCTCCAGTTCTTCTGTCTTCTTAAATGGATGTTCTTCAGCAGCTTTATTTTTCTCATTCTGTACTGCTCTTTGGTTGGGAGCAGCTAGAATGAAACCTCTCTCCTTTACATCCCCACTCCCCCACTGGGTTTCAATGTCTTTATAGGTTCTGCAGGCTGTTACCTGATAACTTGTAATCAATCCAATCTGGAATGAAACACCTATTTTGATGATCTCATGAACTGCCTTTCCTGCGGCCTTCTGCTTATTTTTTGATCCCTTGCTATAGTCCCAGGTTCCTCCAGGGCCCCTGAGGTGAAGCGATTCAGGAAACCGGAAGAAAGGGCTTTGGCCAGGGGTGTTTATAAAAGATCCAGTCCTAAAGCAGATTAGGAGCGGTTTAAGCATGCCAGGGAAGGTTGACCTCTCTGAATCTAGAAATCCACCACTGCTGTGGGGGTGAGGAGGTCATGCCTGCCTTACCATGTGCTCCTGCACCCCCCCTAGTAGCACCCAGGGGCCATGGCCTGTCCTTCTGCCTTCACCTTTTGATTCCTTTACATAAGGTGTTTTGTTCTGATTAAAAGGAAAACACACACACAGCTGGTGACTTCCTGCTGAGGAAATAGTCTTTTGGAACTGCCCTGAAACCCCTACCCCCAATAGGGGCCAGGAAGTTTCTTTCACAGATGACCAGGACTCACTTCACCCATTTAAATCTGGCTTGCTGCTGTTGCTGTTAGTGAGGCTGTCTCATGGCTACTCACCTAATGGCTTCAGTCTTTCTTCCTGCACCACAGCAGTGACCACTAACCCAGCACTTGCCTACTTGGAAAAGCAGCATCATGTGTCACTGCCCTGGCTTTACCACCCACAAAACATTCTCCAGACAGAGGTGGTCAGAGATGGTGTGCCCTAGGGAGGTATTGCAGGGAACACAGTGTCTACTGCCATGCTGGCTGCAGCTGGAGGTGGCCCGGATGACAGCTACGAGGCACATCATCTCCTAAACCTACTGCCAGCCAGCCTGGTGCTACCCTGACCCTGGAAGTGGGGCAGAGGAAACACACCAGACCAAAGCGTATCAGAGCTGATTACAAAGAGTCTCTAATTGTTTGTGTTCTGTATTGTGACAATGCAGAAGGAAAAGGAGAGTCCTTGGCAGCTTCTTCAAAAGACCTTCTTCAGGGCTGGTTTGGAAGTGAGGAAAGAAGATTTTTTTATTATTATTATTTTTGTGTGTGTGTGTTGTTTGGACTGCTCTGAGGCTGTGTTGTACCATCACGGGTGCAGGATGCAAGCAGACATATCACTGGGTAAGTGTGTGAACATAGATACATAAGAATTTACACCTCTCCCTCTTCTTACATCTGCTTCTGTCTCAGCTCTCTCCACCCTGTATCCCACCTACCCTCCCATGCTGAGGTACATGCAAACAAGGCCAGTTTTATACATCCCCTGTTCCTCTGCTGTGACTAAAACCTGTCCCTCTCTACTGCCTGGTCAGCATTGCAGCCATCTCGTGCCAACACCTCCCCATCCCTCTCGGCACACCCGCCTCCCTCTCCGCTCTGCTCTTCTGCCACATGATTTGCCTCCTCGCTGGCTGTCACTATGGTGTTGTCAGTGCTGTGGGCTGGCTGGTGGTTGTCACTGCTGTGCTCCTCTGGTTCTTGCACATCCGACTCTGCTTCCTCGGTGTCACTCCCGCCACCTGCCGAGGGGTTCTTCTCCAGGGGAGGTTCCTTCTTCTTCCCTCGGTTCAGGCAGCAGTAGGTGGCCATGGCCAGGAAGAGAGCAGAGAGCACCACCTCTGAACCCGCCAGGTAGAAGATCACCTCATAGTTCTTGAGAGCATCAACCAAGCGGCCTGATAGTTGGAGAAGAAACGAGACAGTGAGCCTCAGCCCACACATTCCTCATGGACAGCCATGGATAGGTGAGCAGCACCTGCATTTGGCTGAGGACCCATTTCTCAAGGGAAGAGCAAGATGCTTGAACATCTAAAAATCACCTTGAGCAAGAGTTACGCTGTACCACCAAGGAAAGTACTGTAAGAACAGAGTTGGTAGTTTTCCTTGTTTGGACAAAGTTAAGTAAGAGTGATACACTGGTGTTATGGTCTTGCATCATGGTATGTCATTTTCTTCTTGCCAAGGTGAGACCAGCCTCTGAGGACTTGGCTTGTCTGGTCTCAGAAAATAAACAAAATTTGAGTGTCACTGATATTTCTTAAGTGATCATTTTAGGTAAACTGAGAGAGAGAAAAAAAAAAATCTCCTTGGCAGAGAAATCCCCTTAGTTGACTCCCACTCTGCCAAAGAGATGTTTGCAACATTATGTGTCAGAGCTGGCAATGGAAGGAGTGTTCCCAGTCCTTGGTGCTGGGAAGCTGCAGTCAGGGTGAAGCCATGGTGACTGGAGCCTTTATCCTGGTCCTGCAGGTTCCTGCCTGTCCATGTGACCCCTCCCCCCACCCTAGACCCTCCTGTGCTATAGTGCATGGCCCTGTTTGCTCAAGGCAGACAAGTGAGCAAGGAGCATGCGTGTGCGTGCGTGCGCGCGGGTGTGTGTGTGTGTGTGTGTGTGTGCAGCTTATCTCATGCCAAACCCCTTCAGCCCCATGGAGCAGGAAGCAGCTCAGGAGGATTACACCAAACAAAGCCACTTTGTTCAGTTCCCTTCTTCCAGCCGAACACTGCTCCCCAGAGTCCAAGCCTTGGAGTTTGCTGTCACGCTCAAACTTCCTGAGCCAGGAGGGTCCTGCAGAAGCTGGTCCCCTGAGGAAGGTGGGAACCATGACTTGGGTCCCCATACCACTGCTCTTTTGGTGACCCTCCACCATCTATGTACTGTTGTGCATGCAGTACCAAGGCAGAGTTGAGCTGAGGTAGGAGGGCTAAGGGATGTCCAACATCACCACCCACTGGTGTTAAACTGTTAACCCCCTCTTTGCCTCCATGATCTCTCTGCAGCTGCCTCCAAGATGTATATCCTGAGCCCCCTGGTCCAGGACTGCTGACTGCCCCACAGCTTTTAAGATGGGACATGAGTTATTGTTAGCACCAAAACAGTTTTCTCTTGGTCACCAATTTTCACCTGAGAGCTGTGTAAAGTTTTGCTCATAACTGGTGGTATGTACTTGGGAAAGGATCATTCACACAGAGGTCTTCACTGATGGGCTTTAGCCCACATGTTGCAGCTGAAGGAAGAGAGCTCAGGAAACAATGGAGTGGTTCCTGCCCAGGGATTTGCCTGTAGTCTGTCCCTGACCCTTCCTCACAAATTGCACCTGCAGGGAACTGGGCTTCATTTGCATGGAAATAAGCCTTATCAAGATTTGGCTTTCTTAGATCGGATCAGACATTTAACAGCAATGTACACCAACCTCTTGGATGAAGGATCTCTCATTCAACACTCTGTTCATGGGCTGTTTGTGGGGCATGGACCATAGCAGGAACTGTGGCCTAGACTAGACTGGTTGAGAAGCTGTGAGTGTCTTAATCCTCTTTAAAAAAAAGTAACAGCAAATGCCTCAGGTGGCTGTACAAATTGTTTTAACTTGGTTAACACCAAAATGTGTGCCTGGGGATTGGGGCCAACACAAATTGAGATCATTATTCACAGCACCAATCAAAAGGCCATGGGCATCAAAGAGAACTTGAAATACCTTCTCCTTTTCCTATTGAAAACTCTCAAAGGTTTGTCTGCAGCATGTGTCTGACCCTACCCATGACCTCATTTTATGCAACATTCACAGTGATGGCAGAAACCTAGATCCCAGCCTGAAACAGAAGGAAGTACCACTGATCAGGACTCACAGACTCTGGAAGTCATGCCATTTTGGAAGGCTCTGCATACCTGCCACTGCTCAGGTCTCTGAACAATGCAAAGAGAAAAATCACTTGTCATCTTCTGCCCCGGCTCATATTCAGTGTTGCAGTGCATGGCGTGAGACTGGGAGCTCTCATTTCAGATCTCAGCTTCCAGAGGGTATTTAATGTTGAGAAATAGGATCTGGCTTCAAGTGCCATGCCCATGCCCAATAGCTACGATACCATGGAATGGCAGCCCAAAGAATCACCTGTGTTGTGCAGCAAGAGACATACGTACCTGCAGAGGGTGGACCGATGAGCACGGCGAAAGCCTCAATAAGTAGCACCAGCCCAATGGCACTGGAGAACTTCTGGGAGCCAACAATGGCCATCAGCACCTCAAACTGCAGTGCCCCCACCATGCCATAAGAGATGCCAAAAAAGACGCAGAAGATGACCAACCCCGTGTAATTGCTGGCCCTGGCACTGCAGATGTCTGTCAAGCCATTGAAGAGCATAGCGAAGCTGAAAAGGTAAGCCACGTGAGGACGGACCCACTTCAACCCTGCCACCATGCCGCAGGCTGGCCGGGCAAAGATGTCTATGAAACCAATGATGGACAGCAAGAATGCAGCCTCTGTGTCTGGTACACCTGTGTCCTTGGCATAGTTCACCAGTAATATGGGGGGCACGAAGAGACCCAAGACCAAGATGAACTTTGAAATAGTGTAAATGATAAAACCTCGGTTGGAAAAAATACTAAAATCCAGAAGCTTCTTTCCTTTCTTGGTCTTCTTCTTGGTTTTCTTGGTTTTCTTGGTTCCATCAGTGGTGCTGATTCCTTCCTCTGATTTCCCTCCAATGGGCAGCATCTCCTTGGCTTCATATTTGTCCTGAGTTTTCTCCATTTTCCGTTTCATGCCCATATCCAGGGGTCTCATGACTGCCCCACAAGTGCAGCAGTTAAGCAGAAGGCCCCCCATGATAAGAAACCCTCCTCGCCAGCCAAACTTCTCCAGCAGCACTTGCCCTAGTGGAGAGAGGGAGGAGAGGAAGACAGGGCTCCCAGCAGCAGCCAGTCCATTGGCAAGAGGCCGACGCTTGTCAAAGTAGGTGCCCAGCATGATCAGTGAGGGCTGAAAGTTCAGTGCCATACCCAGACCTGCATGAGAGTGAGAGCCAGGAGGGAGACAGGGAGTGAAATAACATGAGATGTGGTTTGCAACAAGCTGAAAACTCCCCTCAGACTATCCTAGTCCTCACATCCCATGAGATGTTCCTCACAAGTCTTGGGTCCTTCATGTTGGAGGCTTGCTCCTGGAAAATTGGGTTAAACCAGCATGTCTAACTGAAATACATTTGAATCAGGACCCGTGCCTTAAGCAGCAGCTTTGCCCCCCTTTCCTACCACTATATACTGATGCCTCCCCAGCTGCCATGATTGGTGAACATTGCTTGTATTTCTTCGTCCCTCCCCTCTCAGACACGGGTCCTGCCTCTTTAGATCCAGCAGATGCCTCTCCCACAAGCTCAATGTTCAGGATTAGATGCCTCCCGTGAGCAGGTGTGAGTAGGTGTGGGGAGGTCTGATACTAGACATGGCAGTGCTAAAGGGAGATATAACATGGTCTTGGCTCTTCCCCAGTAAGTCTGTGTCCTTCCCAACTGCTGGGGCTCTCACCTGTCAGAACACCAGCTGTCAGATAAAGCTCAATTATATTGGTGGTAAAAGATGCCAGGATCATGCCAGCAGAAGCTAGCAGCCCTCCAATGAGCATCACGGGACGGCAGCCAAACTGGTTCACCATGATGCTGCATACTGGTCCTGTGAGGAAGAGGAGACAGATTAGAAGACCAGAAGTAGACAGGCCAACTGAGGAGGCACAGCCAGCCCAAGTAGGACACTCAGAAAAGACAACACACTAATGATGAAGTTCACTGCTTGGCTGCTTAGCTACACATCTGTTGGGCCCAGGCAAGGGAGAGAGGCTGCTGTGTGGAGACCTCTGCTCTGCCCTGCCTTCAGCCCCCTATTACCTGGGAGCAAGAAGGGCTTGGTGTGATAGGGAATGGGCTACTGTCTGAGGCAGGTGGGCTGACCCCTGGGGTCCCCTGGGGCAGAGAAAACAAAGGCATGAAATGCATCACACTTCTGGAAGAGAAGTGGTGGGACAATTGTATTCTACATGTTGGTTCATGACCAGGGCAGCTAGCATGAGGAGAGCCCATGGGGACATGTTCTGTGCCCATAACAGGGTTGGGAAGACATCAGGTAGGGAGAGGGAAGTGTGTCCAAGCATCACCTGTCCCATAGAGCATGGCCAGCATGATGGAGGAGATCCAGGCTGTGTCACTGTAGCCCACATGGAAATCTTTCATGAGCTCCTTGAAGTAGACACTGACGGCTTTTGGGAAGGCATAGGAGAAGCCAGTGATCACAAAGCAGCCAAAGAGAACAATCCAGCCCCAACCACCATCTGGGGGCTTCACAGGAGCAGGGAGCTGCCCTTCCTCTGGGTCACGTCTCCCCATTGTCTAACCTGGGAGGGGAAAGGCAGGCCAGGAGAAGGTAGGGCAACAGAGAGAGAAATCTCCAGGTGCTGCAAGAAGAGAAGAAGAGCAGGCAAACAATTATTACAGGTTTTTTCACTATGTTTACCACCTCCAAGCTCCAAGATCCTCACCAGGGGACCATATGAAATCTTTGCACCTTCATCTTACCAGACAAATCAGGATTGCTTTGGGTTGAAGGTGGGAAGCGCCCCTGAGCTTGGGGCAGCTCACAGCTCTGTAGTGTTTGGTCAGATGCAGCTAAGCAGGGTCCTAGCTTAGACCAGAGAGCTTCATCTGTTGTCACGGGGCATCAAGATCTGAAGCATCCCACTTGTCCCATATCCAGCCTGGTCTGCAGGCTGGTGTGAAGTGAGAGCCAGCAATGTGAATCTTTTTGAAGCTCTCACGATCTTCTTTTGAGCCTCTTCCATTCCCGTCTACTCCATTTGGGAGCCCTCCAGGATCTGTCTAGCTACAGAAACCTCCAGCAGTGAGACACCAGAGACCCATTAAGCCCACTGTACTTTTCTCTGGGAGGCTCTGGTGCACAGCCCCCTCCCTCAGCCTCCCGTGAGGGGCCAGATTTGGAAAATGGGTGAAGGGGGAGAACACTGCAAACCGGTGGCTATTTGCATGCCAGAGAGATTAGAGGTCTGTACCTACATGGAGGGGCCGGAACAAAGCCTAATGGGGGAGCAGGAGGGAATTAGAGGAGATGTCTTGTGAGTCGCTCTAGGGGCTTTTAAGCTGCCCAGGAATTTTGCTCCAGTTGGCTGCCATGGATATGTTTTTCTCATTTCTCCCCTAGGCACCAGGTCTCTGACATATCCCGTCCAGCACCTCTGGCCTCGGTTTCTTGGTTGGCCAAACTTATTTTCACACATGTATGGGAAACCATCACTGGGCTTTGATTATAGATGTGACCAAGTAGCATTAGAGAGCAGGGGGCCTTCCTCCATGACTGAGCTGGGTTTTGTTTGGTCCAGTTTGCCCTATCACCATCCTGATGGCAGTACACTCCCAACATGAATTTTTCTCCCCAGCTCCTATGGCTGAAGAATTACAAGATGGTGGAAATGTCCTCATACCTTGGCACCATCAGTCATGGGAAATGCCAGTAGTCACATACTTTATGGAACCTGCCAAAGGGGCAAGGACACCCCTATGGATGTGACACACAGGACTAGCAGCTGTAAGTTTTTGATCTGGGTGTGTTTCTCAAGGAAGTCCCTCTTCTCTGTGTCCTCCAAGCTAGGGGGATGACTTGACCTGATTCCTATAGCTGCTTTTTCTCTGCATGTTAAACAAGGGCAAATCCTTCAGGCCAAAGTATGGATGGCATGAACTGGGACAGAGTCCAGGTAAAGGGCCCTTGCTTGGCAGGAGGTGATTCTACCCCATGACTCCCCTGAATTTTGCAGAAAGAGAGAATGACTGGTCTTTCTCAGGCTGCAGGAGGTTCAGCATTCAGAGACAAAGCTTGAAACAGGGTTCGGAATTTCTCTGAGGGGGAGGTCTGAAACTGAGGTTTAGGGAGGAGGGACTTGCAAGACAAGACAATTAGGTCAGTTCTGGATGCCTCAAGCAGGGGACATGGCACCTGCACCCCCGGTGCATCAACATGAGGAGGCATACAATGGTCTTGTCTGGGTAGTATTCGATGGGTGCCCAAGCAAAGGTTGACCTGTGGAGGGAAGGGTGAGATAAGAGTTGCCAGCCACTCTCAGTGGTATCCCTCCTTTCCCTTCCTGGGGGACCCAGCGGTCTGCCACCACCAAGCATCCCTTAAGTAGAGCTCCCCAGACCTTCAGGACCCTGTCAGACATGAAAAAAAGGGAGCAGGATCTGGCTCTGAGAATGGACTGGAGCAGCTCTTCTGGATGGCTATCTCCTAACAGCTCTTGGGCTGAACCACAGGGCCTGATGTAGGCTACTCCAGACTCCCCCTCATCCCAGGTCTCAGGGACTGTGGCAAGTGGCGAACAGGGTGCTATAAAGACATTTTCAAGGCACAGAATGACTGCAAGTAAGAAGAGATGACTTGCACACTCTCTGGACAACCATACCTCCCCCCTCACACCTTTTCTGGTGTTACCTGGATCACTGGCAGCCAGAGAGTCAGACTCAGCTCCTGCCATTCTCCACCTGCTGCTGCTTTCCCAGCTCCCCCTGACTGACAAGCTACGTACAGTTGTAAAAAAAAGGTGACCTGCTGCAAAAGCACAAGGATTTCTCCACTAGTGCTGGTGCTCCACTACTGCACCATCTTCTGCTAACTGCTACATCAAATAAGAGCAACTGCCAGCAAACAACCCTGAGCCTTTTTATCCAAGCCTCTCTCCAAGCTTTGCTGCTCTTCATCTCATCCTGCACAATGAATGAAATCAATCTATCAATTAATCTTTTTTTTTTATTCCCCAGCTTCCTAGCAAGAAAATATGTATCCACCTGTGGCACACCCTTCAGAGATTTCTGTAGCATCAACTGTCAATAATGAGTCAACAGCATCTGATTTTAAAGAGCATATTAGACAAATATCCATTAGCTCTGTTTGATTTTGGAGCCGAGTGGGTACTTCTGCAGGAGCCACTCGCTCAACACTACAAAACTGTACAACAAGGTGTGAAAGGGCTTTTACCTGCCTGAAGCTACATGTTGGCTGAAAAAGTTGAGGGGCTTACCTGTGGGCCACATTGTTCAGAGCAGCCTCATTCCCAACACTGTGACACACAAGCTAAGTTTTCTGTTCATGGCAGCACATGGTGATCACATCATGCCTTTTCACTTGCCTTTGTACACTCTACAGCTTGCTATTATTTTCTCCCCAGTTAAGGAGCTTTATTCACAGTTAAAAATACCACATGTAAGTTCACATGCACCTAAAAGCTCATCAGCATGGGCACCTGCCCTTCCCCGTGCATCACAGGCAGGTGGACCAGAGCCACAGAGCCAGCTGCAGGTGGGTGCCAGGAGAAGGCTTTTACTGACACCAGAAGTCTCAAGCTCAGGTTTGGAGGGCTGAACGCCACAGCAGGTTCAGCCATGGCTGCCAGTCTGTGGACACACACTGAGCACAGAGCATCTGGTGCTGGACATTGCCCAGCAAAGCCACACTCTAGCAGGCAAGCTGCATATAGAAGGGTCCACACAGATGCTAGGATGTGCTCCTAGAATCTACACATGGTACAGATGGAGTGGGAGTCCTGTATATTAAATGCAAAGGCCATGATTCATGCCACCAGCTTCCCCAGCCCACAGACAACAACCCAGGAAAGTGTTAATTAGAGAATTAAACAAGTGCAAATCTGGGACAAGTTGTCTTGTCAGCTGCCTGTGCCAGGATTCAAGCATCCCTCCATGCCACTCACCTGTGCAAAGAGGCGATGTCCTCCTGGGCACGGACTGAGCCTTCAGGGGCTGAGAGGACCTGTCAGCAGCACTCCCTGCTCACTCTGGCTGGCACTAGCTGGCTCTGGACGAGGGTACCTGCTTAGATGGTCCTGCTGGCTCTTTGCTCCATGGTGGGAATGTGTTGGTCAGGCAGCAGCGATGCCTGCAGGCTCTTGTGCCCCACTCCTTCCTTCAGGACAATTATGTCGTCACTAGAAAGCTAATCCTCTTCCTAGCCTGCTTCCCTTCGTCTCTAATACTGCCCAGGAAAGTGGCCCGTGGCCGATCTGGGGGGACACCCCGTGCGGGGGGACCCCCTTGCAGGTGCAAGTAGTGCCCCACGGTGTTTCTAGTGTGGATGTGGGTCAGGAGCTGCTTATGATTTCAGATCAGCAGAGACTGGTGGGTGCTGAGCAGGCAGAAAGCACTTCTCCACTTTTAAGAGGCTTTTCCAGCCAATGGAGAGGAGGTGGCTGCCTGCCGTGGCCCGAATCCCCCGGTAATCCCACTGCCCAGGGGCTCCTCGCCTTTCCCCCAGCAGAGCAGGGCAGATGCGGGGGGGTCTGGGGCAGGACAAAGTGGGGTGAGGGTGGTGGGTGCTGATCCAGTCAGGAGAGAGTGTGCAGGTGAGGGAGGGCAGTGAAGAATGAAAGCATGGGACCATGCTTCAGTAAGGGGCACAATGGGGGAAAGGACTGCTTTCCAAGCCCCCTGCTGCTTCCTCAGCCACCGGCCAGAAGGATGGAGAATCACTGGCATGATTTTGTGGGGCATGTGCCCCACAGAGAAGGAAGAAAGTGAACTGGCTGAGGCATTGCTGCCATCCATGTCTTGAAGTGCCAAACCCAGCCCAGCCCTGACAGCTCACTGACCCCTCTGCCAAAACAAACTCCCTCAGTAAATGCCACCTGGAATGGGGTCTGCAAGCACCTGGGATGAGCCAGTCTCTGGCCATATGTGGGGGAACCCATTTAATTTCTAGGGAGGGGGCCGGGGTTTGCCTCAGGTGGGCTTTTGGGGAGGGAAAGGATCAGGCTGTAAACTCCAAAGCCCCTCAGCCTCCTGGTGGTGGGGCAGCGGGGGGGGCCTGTGGGGGCTTTGCAAGTACTCGCAGCCAGGGTTTAATTTCTATTAATAAGGCTAATCGGTTAAATCCCCAGCCGGCACTGGCCTTCCCTCTGTTGCCCACACCGTCTCTCCCATGGGGGCTCCCCCAGCACATGTAGAGGCTCCCCAGCGGTGAAGCCAGGCTGGTGGGGTCTCCTCAGGTCCCAGAAAAGTGTCTCCCCCGCACACCAAGCAATCCGGGGTGTCCCTGGGGCACACATTCCAGTGGCGGGTGAGATGTCCTCCCAGGATTGAAGCTGGGAAGCAGGGACTTACTGCCCTCCAGTGGCAGGACAACGAGGTGGCTCAAAGGGCAGTCAGCCGTGGGTCTTGCAGCTCTCTTGGTCTCCTCCATGTCCATCCTGGTCCCTGCTGACTGCGCCATTCAAAACCACAGCACTTGTGGCGTTCAGCACCCCGACCATGGGCAGCTGTCGTGGCCTCAGCACTGCCGGGGGCCCCATGCTCTTCTCCCACTGCATCCTCTGACTGAGGTGATGTCCCAGCCCCTGGAACAGCTAGAGAAGCACTGTGCTCCATTTTATTTAAAAAAACAGAAACAACCAACAAATATTTTCCAAAGGACAACAGGTGAAGGACCAGTGGTGCTGAGCAGTGTCACCCGACCACTGCCTTGCCCCAGGGCTGCCCAGGAAAGGAAGGGTGGGGGGCTGTGCTCTGGGGGTAGAGAAGGGGAAAATGATATTACAAAGAGACCCAGTTGCAAAAGGAGTCAAAAGAAGAGTGCTGCATGCTGAATACTGTCAGCTGGACCACACTGCTGGAAGCCTTCCTGTGGTGGCCTCCCTTTGGGGTTCAGTTTTCTGGTAGCAAAGGGACTGTTCAGCAAATGTCCTTCTCTGTCCACAGCCAGGCCAGAAACACTTCACCTTCATCATCCCACTCGCACTGCTCCATGCTGCAGATGATTTTACCTAGCCATCTCTCCACACCCCCAGCCCAGCAGCATCCCCTCTCCTAGGCCACTAGCACCAGTAACACTAGACTCCTCCCACTCAAGTACTGTAACATCACACAGGAAGGGAGAATGGGGGGACAACCCAAAAAAGAGCAGCAGGGATCTGCTACTGGCTAAAGCACCAGGCAGTCAAGTGAGACTGTCCCAATGTCCCAAAGGTATGGGAGAGGAAAAATAGAAGTTACTTCATGGGTGGTAGCACTAGGCTGCTGCCCAGCTAGAGGTCACAGACAGTTACTTTAATACCCTTCCCTGCTGAAATTCTCTGCCATCTGCAGCCCTGCTTCATCGGATGATGGGTGCTGAGCGGTCGTTGGTAACTGTGGGACGCAGCTTGACTGTGGCAAAGGGGTTGGTACCTCTGGAAGGGGAAAGCAAACAGGCAACTGTTAGGAAATCTGCAAAGATCATACAGGGGTCCTGCTGCCCAAACAAAGGCTATTTAATCCTGCTGGTCAGCTGCCTCCATGCTGAGTATGAGAGTGTGGTAAAGCTGGCTGCTGAGTATGTTTACTACCTCCTTAACACACCCTGCTGCAGGCTTCTAATATGGTTCCCTTTGGGTTGTCCTCAGACCTTCTCACCCTTCCTATTCCATAGGATGAAGAAGTAACATAGGCATAAGGCTGTCCCTTGAAGTAGCATGATACACTTCTGGTCCCTGACTCTCCAAGCAAGGAGTCAGGGGGCAGCAAGAGGCCACAGCACCATGCCAGAAACACAGATACATCAACCCAGCTGAAGGGGGAAGGAAAGGAAGGATTTATGGCAAGTGTCACCTCCCCAGACCTGACTCACCAAAGCTAAAAGCCATGTCCCTTATGCCTAAGCCCTTCCCCAGCAGGCAGAGCTGCACCAAATTATGTAGCTCCATGCTCAGCTGGTATTGAGCTGCTATTGTGGTTCTTCCACAATGTCTGGGAAGGAGCACGCATCTCTGGCCATATGTTCAGGGTGCTCAGGTCCTATCTTGTATTACCAAAGGTAGGAGAGGACCTTCACAGTCCGTAGAGGCCAGGACAGCTCATCTCTGTCCCCTGTCCTGGAAGGTGCGGTGTGCATTACTTTCCTCCAGACACCTCTATGTTCCTCCCACATTTGATAACCCAAAAGATTAAATAGTAATAATAATAGCACTGTAAAAAATCCCCTGTGATGATTTCAGAGCAGAGCTCCATGCCTTACTCACCGTGGAAAGAGTTCAGGAGGCTGATGAAATACTCCTGATTTCTGCAGTGAAAAGAAAGGCGGCAGTGAGTCATCTGGGGTGGGGAACGGAGAGACAGAAGTGGGGCAGGAGACACTGCACACATGGAGGAAGATTTCACAAAACACTTGAGTTAGGGGCCCAAATCCTATCAACAGGCTCAAGCTTTGCAAAAGCCCACAAATTCACCACTACACCCTGATTTCTGTGGCAGGGGTTGTCCCTGTACCACAGGTTCCCTATTCCCTAGGACAACTCCTTTTGCCTTGGAGAAGAAAGGAGATGTCTCAGATCCCCAAAGTGTCACATCTGAAGAGCACAGCAAACAGTAACAGTCTGAGCTACATTTCACCCTGACAGCACAGCCAGAGATGCCCCCTCATGTTGCCCACACACGCTGGCAAAGAGTTTATCATCAGCACCCTCACAAGCTTCCTGCATCCATAGGGAACTTCCCATGTGTATGTTTAGCTTCCAGCTGGGAAGTCAAACACACACGTATTTGCTCAACTGAAGGATGTCTTGGGCATAAATTTAGGGCAAGGTTGCGTTTTTCCAAACTTCTAATGAGGCTCAATTGCTCTGCCATGGTACTCCAAACACTCTACACACTTCATTGCTCAATCCTAGGTCTAGCCCTACACCTAGCCCTGGGACTGGATGGAAATCAGTGACCCTGAAGAGGGGATAGGCTGCAGAGCCTGTTCCCCTCTGTGATGTCCAGCCCAAGTCTCACAAAGCAGGATATGAAGGGAAAAAAATGATGCATTTTTCAGTCCTTTGGGCCATCCAGTTGCTTGTAACTTTGCCTGGAACCAGTGACCAGAGATGAAGTTTTACAGCCACCTATGAGACTAAGCAAGTAACAACCCACAGGCAGCACCATTCTTCCCTCTCCAAGGTCCTCAACTTTAACTGTCCTCAACTTTAACTTTGTCCTCACCAGTCCATCCCCAAGGCTGGAAGCAGTGATAAGTGGAGGGTTTCCTTCTCAGTACCCCATGCATAAGCCATGGGTTGGACACAACTTGTTCTAAGACTCTCTAGCATGACTGTGATCTCATCCTTTGCCCCTTGCTTTTCCCTTACCCCAGTTGTGACTTTAACCCAACCCTTGCTTGAATTTAGAAGAGGAGCACTGTGATTTTTTCTCTATTCTCCGAAGGGAGAAGAAGGATGGCATCTCTGTTAGCTGGTCACCCACTCCCAACCCAGCCTGATCACTCCATGGTCCTACTCTTAGCAGAAAGAGGTGCTGCCCTGGAGCCACCAGAAATCAGGCTGGGAGGTCATGGAGAAAAGGACTGAACTGAAGGGTCCCTGGTAAGCAAAAAGAGAAAGAAATGAGAAAGGCAGGAGCAGAAAAGCAACCCCTTGGGGGAGAAAAGCCAGGCACCGAGGATCTGCACACACAAGGCTGACTGGCAGGGGCTGTGATGAGATGGTGGTACATGAACAGACTGGGTGAGAAAGGCCAGTGCTAACAAGACCCTTTAGTTCAGGAAGGGAGGAGGTCACACATCAATATCTGGAAGGTGTTTATATTTCAGACAAAGTGTGCCTTGGATGATGAAAGTCACATGTGGCCCACTCCACATACACCCACCTGTCACTCCTCCTGCACTCACCTTGGAGCTAGAACCGACCAGGGTGGCCACCTCACTCTGGTGGCTGCTGCCACCCACTGAGAGGGGAGGTGGGTTTGGCAAACTAGGCTGGGCAGCTGCAGACCAGTAATTGCTAGAGGAAGGAGTGCTGGGGCGGTCCAGGATGTCATCCATACTGTGACTGCTTCGCAGTGGAAAGGATCTGAGCGAGAGGGGAAAACAGTGGGGTAAGAGTCAAAGAGCAACAAACAAGGAGCAGCACAGGTGCTAGCCAAATGTATCTATAAAATGTCTCTATAAAATGGGGAAAATACACATGGCTTGGACCCAGCCCAAGCACAAGCACCTTTGAGAGGATTATTACCCATGTTCAGGGAGCCACCTAGGGTAAGCCTGTGAAATTTCAGGGAATTATGAAGCTCTCAGCAGGTGCTCTGGCATGGGATTGCTGCAGCTTTCCATGGACACACCCCAACCAGGTACCCCTCTGGTGTTAATGACCTACTAGGAGCCACTCTAGCTCCTGCCTCACCAATTGCTCTCCTGTTACCTGGTGGCTGACTCCTCCATCTCCCTTGCATCCTCCACAGGCTTGACATAAGCTTCAGGGAACCAGCCACATCTAGAGCACAGGAACAATGATAAATGAGTTCCAAGCAACTGTGGTTTGTGATTCTTCCCAACTAGCTGCCCAGCACTCCTGCTTTACACCCATCCCACATGTCAACCAAGCTGCTGCTGCCACTACCACATGTAATGGGTTTTCTGCACACCCTTCACTCCTGGGTGGGGCAGCAGGTCATTGTGAGACAGTCCTGAAGCCTGGAGCAGGACTCCCTTATCTCAGAGGCTGTGCAGAATCCCTGCTCCCAGGAACAAGGCTGGTGCTATCCAGGAAGAGGCACTTGGACTGGGCTTAGTCACAAGAAAGCCAAGGCCTCCTCAAGGTAAAAAAGCTCCATGTCAGAACCCCCCACAGATAAAGGCACTGCTTTTGCTCACCTCACATCTGAGTGTAAGCTTCCCTGCAGAGCATGGTGCAGGGATCCCATGTAGACCAGGGCAGCCTTTGCACACAGGAGTTGTCTGACATTGCCATGGGGCGTAATTCAGTGAGCACTGGGTGCAGCAGTTTCCATGCCCTGCCTGTGCTGAAGGCTGTGGCAGCAGTTGTGGTGTGAGCTGAGAAATGCCAGGCCTCTCAGATAACTCCAGCAGTTCATGGCCCTGAGCTGGATCCCATGACAGGAGTCGCTAAGTCATGCAAGCTGGGAGGTGGTCACTCCAACCCTGGCTCTCCCACCTAAAGCCCCTGGAGCTTTCTCAGGCAGCTCATCCAAGCTAGCCTTGCCCCACCACATCTCCTGGGAAGGTAGAGCCCCCGTGCTAGGCACAACTCATGACTGAGGGTGTGGTGATATCCCACCCAGATTGTGGGTGAGGCACGGCACGCAGGCCACACCAAGAGGGGTGGGCAGAGACAAGTTTGGGGTAAAGTCTCACAGCTCCAGATCCAACAAGCCCACATCAGGCCAATGTACAGCAGCTGGGTCACATACGTGGACGAGCCCTCCAGCTTTCCATAGAGCCAGCCATTCTGCGCGTCTGGCATCAGCACCGTGATGGCATCACCGGTGTCAAACCGCAGCAGCGTCCGGTTGGCACCTGTCACATGGGGCACAATTGCCTGCACCCTCGTTATGCCACTCCTCCTCTTGCCCTCGTTGCTGCTGCTGCTGTCAGCCTCACCGAAGGAACCCGAGCGGGAGGAACGGCCAGTAGGGAGCAAACCTGCAGGAAGGCATCAGAGGGGTCTGCCTGGAGGGTGATCTTCTCCTGCAAGACCCACACTACCTCGAAGGGACCAGCACTTCCCCAGTCAAGTAATTATTCCAGAGGAGAAATAAATTACTTTTCTCTGCAGGGAGAGAGCAGGGCATAGCACAGGCAAAGCACCGTAAAACACTCATCCTGCAGGAGAAAATAAACTGAAGGTGAAAACAATCGTTTTTCACTATGTCCTCTTTGGCCAAATGTCTCAAATATAGGTACTACATGTCCTAGCTGATGTCCTGACTGATGGCCCTCTTCCTAGTCCTGCTAGAGCAACTGAGTTTTTGGGTCATTCTCCTCTCCACTTGCCTTTTTTTCCCCTGTTGGTGGTTTTTATTGTTTTTGTTGTTGTTGTTGTTGCTTTTTAATGTTTTAAGCTGAAATTCTCCAGGAAGAAAAAAAAGCAGGTGAAACATGAGGTAAGCAGCTAAGTTTTGTAGAGCAGGCTAATAATACATAATAATAGCATGAGGGAAGGTGCTTCACTAAAATGAGAACTCCACTAAGAACCAGTCCTCATAGGCTAAGGAGTCTCAAAAACTGCACATCTGTGGGTTCCCCACCCCACACAGACACCCAGGAAGCCTGGCCTTGTTGAAGTTGAGCTCACCCTCTGATTCTAGTCAGCCTTGCCCTCTCCAGCTTTCACATGTACTGCTCTTTTACCATGCCCAGGAATGTGGCTCATGACTGGCTAATAGTGTGGTGGCCCCTCCCCAAACCCAATCCTGTTCCCAGAGAGGCCCAACACTTTTGCCTCCCCACAGCATTGCTCCCATACAACAGGTCATACTGGCTGACGGTGTTCTCCGCAGTGGCTGCCTGGAGGGCTCTGGTTGAGGAGACAGTCTCATTTCTGGAGGGTCCGGAGAGAAGATGCTGGACCTACTCCCAGTCATGGGAGAGGCAAAGTCCCCAAGGGGTCTCTGGGTCTGTTGGAAGGAAAGGAAGCTGAACACACATCTACAGAAGCTGCATAAAGAGGGAGGTGTTCTGAGAGATACCCACTCCCTCTCAGAAAGCCAACCCAGCAAGGTCCTCCATTGCAGCCCATACACCTTGCAGCCCATTGCTTCCATTCACAGAATCACAGAATGTTAGGGGTTGGAAGGGACCTCGAAAAATCCTCTAGTCCAACCCCACTGCTACAGCAGGATCACCTAGATTAGGTCACACAGGAACGCAGTCAGGTGGGTTTTGAATGTCTCCAGAGAAGGAGACTCCATAACCTCCCTGGGCATTCAGCTTAGCTAAGGAGAGGTCACAGAAGTTGGATGAAGCAGCAAGTAGCACAGTCGGCCAAGAGCTGTGCTTTCCTGCAGGCTGAAAGGGGCAGCTGCAGCCTCGCCCCTGCCAAGGCAGAGGTTGTTGGTGGGCTCCTCACCATCTCCAGGTGGCTGGGGGTGAGCCGGCCTGACAGATACCCCTGGCTATGGGAGGCTGTGAGACGACCATGAGAGTGGCTGTTTGAGGGGTTGCGGGTGGCCTCCAGCTGCTCTTTCCACTGGGGCGCCTTGCTCTGTATCATGGCTCGAGCCTGGGGAGAGAAAGAAGAGGGAGTGACAGACAGAACAGTTACAGAGGTTGCTGAGGGCTCCCACATGCATTAGATTAGGGACCATGTCCTCCAGCAATAGTGTTCGTGAGAACAGCTAAAGAGAGCCCTGGAGGAGTTAATTTCTAGGACAGCATCCTCCAGCAGAACCCCTGTGGTTCCAACAACCCTGCCATAAACACCTTGCATCACCCTACCCTCACCCATCACTCACACACCCAACTAAACCCATGCCAGCACCATCCTCACACCTGGCCATGCTGTCCTAGCCTAGTAGGGTCAGCCTGGACCCCACAACAAGAAATGGAGTTTCCTGCTCGGTCCATGCACAGATGCTGCCTTCACCCTAGGGGTTGCTTGGCCCTGGCTTCCTCCTGCCTGTCTGTTCCCCCAGCTCTGCTACCCAGTGTGCCAGGGCCATACCCTGCTGTAGAACTGGAGGAGAGTGTTGTAGAGCATCTGGTGCTTTTCAGCCAGGAAGCGGTAGCGGCGTTTCTCCTCCAGCTCAGCCTCCCTCTGGCTCTCAGACACAAACGCCTGCATCTCCATCCGCAGTTGCATCACATTCTCCTGGCCCACAGGTGAAAGAAGGAGGAAGGGATCAGCATAAATCCAGCAGAGTGGGCTCACACATGGCGCAGGAAGGGTTGAAACTGTTAATTGTGTCTACCAGTTTCCCAGTCCACTCCTAGTGCTGGAGCAGCACAGAAGAGCTAGAGCAAAGTGCCAAGGATCAAGCCATTGTACACAGAAACTTTCTAAAAGAGGAAAGGACTTGGCAGAAGGGAGCACCACAGGTCAACAGCACCTTGTAGAAAAGGAGTTTACTCCTTTGCAGATAAGCCTGATGCCTTTTTAACACTGTTGACACCCTCTTGACTTTCATGGAAGGACAAGGTTGCTCAGAAACCAGTCCTGGCTCCAGATAAACCATGCAGTTCTTTTCCCAGCCCTCCTTTTTGCAGTCACTGCTCACCTTCATCTCCAGGGCATTTTTATCACGGGCCCTCTCCATTCTCCACATCTCTGCCATGCACTTATCCAGGTTGGTGGCTCTGCGCTGGTACTCCAGCTCATACTGCTTCTGGCTTTCCTGCCAGGGAGAAACCAGGCTGGGTGAGAAACTGGAGACCCAGCACACTGTAGCTGGAGTCCTGCTCCAATGGGTAGTTGAGCATCTGAGTGCCCCTGAAATCAGGCTTCACCTGGACCTCTTATAAAAATTCTTTCTTTGCCTTTCTCTTCGTACTGAAGGGCCCCAGAGTGCTAATGAGCTTCAGAATCTAAAAGCCAAAAACTGGTGCTCAGTTCCCACAGCACTAGGAGAAAAACCCATGGCTTCTGTCTCCCATCATGACACTACCCACCAGTGTGGCCAGCTGTGCCACGATGGCACAGGACCCACACCCATGCAAAGGCTATGGTTTGGGGAAGCTAGGAACATTCCTTTTGGAATACAAACTCTCTCAGCCCCATTGAAGCATCTGGCAAGTCCTGCTGAACAAAGAACAGTTGCCTGGCCTCTTTAGCCCTCCATCATCAGCCAAAATAGGGGGGTTCACTCGATGTTGGGAGAAGAAGCTAAGGCCCCCTCCACCCTAACTCCTGTTGAGGAAAGTCAAGGGTACACCTCAAGTGTTCAAGCAAAATCCTTTGGGTGGTGGGAAGAGGGAAACAAGGAGGGTTGAGGAGAAGGGAGTTCAGCACTCACGCTGATGAACTGCACATCCATTTTGGTGTTCTTCTCCATGTGCTGCAGCAGGTCCACGTGGAAGGTCTGAGCCTGGAAGAGGCAAAGGAGCCATCATCCTCTTTACAAAATCTGGAGAGCTAGTGACTCCTTTGCCACCTAGACCCCACACAGAGCCAGAAATGGGCACATGAGGGCTACCATAGAGCAGCTCTGAAGCCTGGGGGTGGGCACTCAGCACCCACCCAACCGATAACCCTTGAGCTTTAGCATGGGCATATGTTAAAGAGCATGTGTGAGGAAGATTAGCATCCCCTCCACTCCTGTCCCTCCACTGCCACTCAGGGAAAGAGAAGATGGCCTGGCCGTATCTTCAGAGTTGGGCATTGTTCAGTCTACTGCACACCTGCAACCACGCTCGTGGAGAGGTGGTGACAGTCCACCAATGACACTGAGCATTGAACACCAGCCGGGCTCTGGGCACTTCGGCTCTGTAACCACATCTGTCATGGGCAGCAGGGATAGCAAGGAGGCAGGCACCTGCCAGCAGGCACATGAGAGGGCAAGAGATGGGGCAATCAGGCAAATGCCAGCATGCTGTGGTTAAAGAAGCCCCTTTTTGCTCCACCTGCACCAGCCCCTGGGAAAAGTACTCACCACGACTTCCAAATCAGAGCTCAGAAGTCTCTGTGTGTCAGACATCTGCATCAGGATTTCACCTTCAGGGAAAGAGACAGGAGAGGGTGGTAAAATCCTGTGGCTGTTTTCCTGTGTGCCCGAGGAGGCAGAACAGCAACACACAACTCAGGCTGAAGACATATGGGTGTGAAAGTCCAACAGATATCGCAACGCACTGCTCTCTGCACCCTCAGAGAGGCTGGTGGCCTTCCCCAGAGGGTTCGGCTCCACCACTGCTCCCCAGGCACTGCGAGTGTGGGGTTGCTCCAGCCTGGGTGCTCCAACCCAGGCTGCCCAGCTCTCTACTCCAGCCCTGGGTGCTGGCAGACAGCCTCGGCTGTTCTGGGGCTCTGGGTGCTCGGTTTCACTCTGTCACTGCTTCTGTGAGCCCCATTTCTGACTCCAGCGGGCAGCCCAGTTGCAGGGCATGGTTCTAGCTGTCCTGTAAGAAAGCAGCTACAGCACCTGCTGCTGGTGCTATGCATGGTCCTGCTTCACCCATGTTGGTATTTTGAAACCAGGAAAGAAGAAGACTGATGACAGGGAGCAGAGGAGTAAGCTGGATGGTGCAGATGACAACAGGATTCTGCAGAAGGGACACATCTGCTGGAAGCTTTTTACTACAAAGTAGAGCTGTAGAGCAGTTCCTTGAACACATTTTCAGCAGCCATCACTAGGTTCTGGAATTATTTGTGCTGCTGAGTGTAAGCTCCTCAGCTCCAAGCTGCCATTTCAGCTGGCTGCAGGCTCAGGAGGACAACACCCTATCAGCTGTTGTCAGTCCTTGCTCTCTGGCTTTCCCCTCACACCTGCAAAAGGAGCAAAATGGTTCCTCCAAGGTGAAAACTTCACCTCTCAGGGTAGGAAACTTCAGCGAGGATTTCCATGAGAAGTCCGTCACTGGAGGTCCATCCCAGCAGCTGGGCTCAGTCACTGATCTCAGAGAGACGCAGAGGAGAGTACTAGAGCCTTGCTGGATATTCAATGATAGAAAATAAATTTTACTCTCTGGCCAGGGCTTGGTGCTGTGAGAAACCATTTTGAGGCACTGTCTTCCTTGGCCCAGAACCTGGAAAGAGACTAGCTAAGGGGGAAGACTAAAAAAAAAAAAAGTAACTGTGGCTCATCACAGGACAGAGATGGTGGGTGGGAGAGACTTACCCAGCACACGCGAAGTGGAGCTCTGCAGCGCTTGCTCCCCAATCTTCTCGATCGCCTTAAAATACAGTTCAGCTGCTTTGGATAATGCTGTAATGAGAGGAGAGAGGAGAGGAAGAGGAAGAGGAGAGGTAAGGATCTGGCCTGCCTCCCTACCGTCACCAGTCCCAGCAAGCAGCACACAGGAAGGATAGCCACCCCCTGGTACCTCGCCTACAGCAAAGGTACCCCATCTATCCTCATCTGTGCCTAATAACAGCTGCAGGTCCTGAAGCAGGAGAAAAGTGAGCAAGAACAACTGAGGACATGCCATGGCAGGGATGAGCAGCCTTGCTCTGGGTGACGGCATTCCCTCCTGATGCACAGTGCACATCTAGGATAGATGCAACAGCACAATCCAAAGTATGGGCCATGCAAGACCCCACTCACCATGGAAGGCACGCAGGTAGTTGTTCCCCAGGTACACCAGGTTCTCCAGTGCAGGGTTGAACTGCTCCAGGATACTCTGTGGCCAGGCAGAAGCACATTAATGTGTCTTCCCCACGCCCCAGAGACCTCACCAGGTCAATGTCTTCCTGCTGCAGTTTGGCTCAGTGCAGCAGGGACACTAGATGGACGTGGAGATGTACAGTTGTGCGCAAAATCAGCTCCCTGCATTGAAGGTAGCTGGGACCATTGGCTGTTCTGAGTCCTCTCCAGCCAGCTGGGAGAGAAGCAGTGACAGAGGGCAAGGTAGCTCTCTGCAGAGCCAAGTGGTCGCCTGAAGATGGCTTTCTCACAGTGCCCCACACCCACTGCAGACAGGTAACTGCAAGGGGATCTGAGCAGTCTTTTCCCTCACCCCTGAATCTGTTGGTGTGAGTGCCATGGTTTATTATCCAGGTAATAACCATGACCTTTTCCTGGCCAGGATGTGGTGCAGACACACTCTTGCTAAAAGAAGGGGTGGACATATTCAGACCAGCCTCTACACTCTTACCTGCTCTTTTAATCAGAGGTGTTTATTGCCTACAGCAGAGCAGAGGCTGGAGTAAGCAATTCCCTTGTCCTAGCCCTCACCACCCTGGTGCAGAACCAATGTGTGTAGGAAAGCTTTTTTGAGACCAGATTGCTCTCTCCAGCAATGGTGAAAACCAGCCAACTGAACTCCTTTCTACCAGCAACTAAGGCATGTCTCCCTGTCCAATGTGCCCTAGTTGCTCAGTTCCTTTCCAGATCTGCCCTAAGACCCACAGCACCCTCTCCTCCTGCCGGCCACCTGCTTTCAAAGAGAGCCCAGTGCCCACAGAAGCTGCTGCTGTTCAGCCCAGGGATGGATCCAGCCCTCGGCTGTCCACTCTTGAAGGGAGCCTTTGGCAGAAAACAGCACTTCACCTCCCCTCCCACCCACACGTTTTCTCCAGGCAGACAAGAACAGCCTTCAGTCTCAGCACTCACCTTATAGATGGAGATGGTGGATCTGTAGGACAGGTCCATTTCTGGAACCTTTTCCCTCTCCCACAGGAAGCTAAAGCGAAAAAGAGCACAAGGTGCTATACTGGCTTGGAGGACTCTGCTTCTGCAAAGCCAGCTAGATGGAAAGAACCCGTCACTGGTAAGGTGGGGGAGCAGGAAGACACAGTCGTGGTCCAAAGGGAGTGGAGCACTGCTGGAGTTTAATAATTCACCAGCAGAGAGGCTGGAACTTGATCTCTGAAAGTAACCGGACTCTGGGAAGAGAGGAATCCTGCTACAGCCAGAGAGGGCATGTGACCGCCTCCTTCATTATTGATCGCCCGCCCGGTACCCAGCTCTCCCTGCCCCGACACCCGCGGAGACAGCCACCTGCCAGAGGAAGCGCCGTATGGCTCGCTGCCTCCGGCCCTGCCAGCACTGAGTGCTCCCTCGGCCACCCTGCGCCAGCGCGGCAGAGACGCGGCGGCTGCCGCCCGCCGGCGGTGTCAGCGCGGATGCCGGCGCAGCGGCAGCCCCCGAGGCGCTGCATTTGCCACCTGCAGACTCGCTCCCCTCCCTCGCCGGACCAGAGCGGCCCTGGACGCCCCGCCGGAGCCGGGGAGGAGGGAGCGAGGCGCAGGGTGGGTACTCCCGGGAGGCGCCGTCCCCGCCCGCCCGCGCCCCAGCACCTTGTCCAGGCAGTTGACTTTCTCGGTGGGATAGACCACTTTGCCACAGCGGGCGCACTGGGGGTTCATTTTGCGGCTCTTCTCGGGCGGCGGCTCCCGGAGGCGGCGGCGGCCGAGGCTGCTGGGCTGCAGACTGGACTAGACGGCGTTCCCGGTGGCCGATCGACCATCCCCTGCCCTGGCGGGGACGCCGGGAGGTCCTCAGCGGCAGCCGGCGGGCGAGGAGGTCATCGGCGGCGGCTGTGGAGGAAAGGGCTCTCCAGCTGACTGCGGCTCGGCAGCATGTGTGAGTGGGCGGGAGAGGAGCTGGTGCCTGTCGCCCCCGCCCACCCCCGCCGCCTCCTCCGTGTGCCTGCGCGCTCCGCTCCCCGCGCCGCGGGCTGGGTGACTCACGCTGAGCACCGCGCTGCAGCCGCAAGCCAAGCCAAGCCCACCGGCGCGGCCCGGCTCGCAGCGCGGCGAGGGAGAAAGGGGAGG
>JANHGL010023579.1:101096-120188 GCA_024611195.1 Ceyx melanurus | reverse complement strand
GAAGGGACCTAGAAGATCATCTAGTCCAACCCCCCTGCCTGAGCAGGATCATCTAGACCAAGTCTCTCAGGAATAGAAAAAAAATTGGTGTATTATTGTTGTCAGGAAAACGTTTATTTAAATTTTTATTATTTATTTTATTAATGAATTAATTAATTTTTTATTATTCAGTTTATTAATATTTATTTTAAATTTAATGTTTACAGGAACGTTTATTGCAGAAACAGTTCCCCTAAAATGTATACAAATGAAATCTGTTACAAGTGCTAAGTGATCCATAGGCTAATAGTTCATAAGTTTTTATCTTCAATCTCTATATTTTCGCTACCAAAAAATCTACCTGTAGGAGTCAGGTCACAAAACCTTAACACTTTCAATTAGACCTTAGATTTTTCTTGCATTTTTTTAGTACGAACCAGGCTTCAAAACAGTTTATGGGCAGAACTGAAGATTAAATTAAAAATGAAATTCAAGAGAAATGAAAGTGAAATTCAGCCCCTAGTTGTGCATCTTAGTGCAATAACTGCCCAACTTATTTTAAGGTAACAAATTGCTTTGGATAGTTTTGCTATAAATCCCTTGTGGGATATATAGGTTATATATGTTAAAGGCTGGGAGATCTAGTAATGCTGCACTGCTTGGGACCACATGAAAGATATGAGATAAGAAAGAAATAATTAGAATTATTTTAATCTAAAAAGCAGTAAGCATCACAAAAGTCTGTGAGCTGTGGTGATGTATCATGACTTGTGTGTTGGAGGGGTTAGTCTTGCTGGCTGATACTTCCTTTCAGATAAAGATGAGAGCAAACAGTGCCCTTGCATTAAGAAGTGTGGCAAAATTTTTGACTGCAAAAGAATGTGTTATCTTAATTTGAAGTGAAAGTTGGAGAACAGCTCTATTTGTGGTACATGGTGTTTGCATGACAGGGTTGGAATTGCCTTTTGCCAGACTCAGAGTGGTTAATAACTCAGCACAGAGCATGGGGGCTGTTAGCAATAGTTTCATGTTTCAAAATTGCTGCCTGCACTTTCTGAAGCAAATTAATTTTTCATTTACTCAGCTCCCAAATCTGTCTGATATCAGCGAGAGGATCGGATCAGCATTTGGTTATTGTTAATAATATCAAAGATAAATGTTATTCTTGGGGTCAGGAAACTCCCCACAAATGCAGGTTTGGAAGGCTGTGCCCAGACTGTCTGGGGACACTTTATGAGATACGACAAAACAGTCTGAGCCTTCAGTGTGTTAAGGGATGAATTTTAGACCATGGTGAGGGGGGAATTCCTTAATTCATACACTGAATTAAACTAGTGAAGAGTTTAAAAGCTTAGCTCAGCCTGGGCACAAAGACAAGAGACAGCTTAGATTTTGACATAGCAGTCCCATTTGGACCATCATCTCCTGGGTGATGATGGATGTGGTGTCATTCATGGTGATTTGAAATCTGCAATAAAACACTGCCTGTTGCAGTAACTGCCCAGCTTATTTTAAGGTTACAAATTGCTTTGGATAGTTTTGCTGAGATTTATTTAGCCAAAGTTGTTCTGAAGAAATATGAAATGGTGCCAGGGAAAAAAAAAAAATTACATGTCGAAGTTTCTTTCAGATATTAGAAATTTATTGCTGTTTTTGCCCCTATCAATTCCTCCTCTTTTGAAAACTTGAATTCTTATTGAGCCTCTGCCATTGTACGTAGCTCGGGAAATATAATTCTTCTTAGTAAGGATTGTTTTCACAGTCTGAAGGAAAGTTAAAAGCATCTGAGGACTGAAAAAAAGACATTGCACAAAGTCAAAATTTGACACTTTGATAAGAATGTTCCAGCCAAGCCAAAATAAAGGAACACTTAGCTGGAAACCATATGGTCTAGAGTAAGGGATTCTGTGCTAAGCACTCATACCCCAATAAAGTTCTGTGTCACCTTCCAGAGAAAAATCTCTATATTCTTGGGTCTGGCTTAATGAAGCAGCTAAATTGCAACTACATTTGCAAGTAAGGTAGGCTGGCAAACTGGGAAAGAAAGGCAGCACAGCAATTATTGTTTCACACCCTGAGAAGGTGCTGTGCTAAACCTCAGTGCAGCTGAAGGGCCATGTGTTGGGAAAGTCTTTCTTTAATTTTAAAGTTGTTCAAGAGGTCAGAATGTCTGGAGGCTGTGAAGAGTCAGGGAGACTTTCCCATTTCCAGATGCTGGAGGTCTCATTCCAGCCTCACCCAGGGTGATGTTTGGTGCTGTGCCTGCTTTGTCTCCCAAGCTTTTAGATGAATCTATGCAGTGCCTATTTTCACTGTTACATCTTTCTTTTTAACTACTTAGAGCATCAGTTGGATTAATCTGCAAAACTCAAAGTTTAGTACTAAAAATTAATTGCTTAACTGGAAATTTAATATTTAATTGTGTCTCGGAATAGAAATATTTTGAGGGGGATATTAAAATATGATGGCAGAATCGGGCTGAGGAAACATAATGCCTCATTATGATTGATAGATATTTGCATAATTTCTTGCTGCAGCTCCATGAGAACTCTGCAGCTGAATGGGGTGCTTCTTCCAGCCATCTCCTGCACTAAGAAAAAATCTTCTGGTCCCTTACTGAGTTTTGGTTAGTCTCTAGTTACTCCTTTTAAGATTAGCATTATGAAGATAGAGAAAAGTGAGCTATAGTTTAATTCTTTCTCCCAAAGTCTGCATGGTGTTCAGAGTAGCATCTTCTCCACCTGAAAATAAATATATAATTATTTTTTTTTTATTATTATTATATAATAATAAATAAATAGCATTTACCTTGGTCTTCCAGCAAAGATGAGAAGCACATGAACAATCAGCAGCACACAATAACAACTGTACTGAGTTTATTTTGTGTTCTGATAAATGTGGTTCTGATTCACAGGTTCACTGTCTATTGGCAGAAATCACCAAGCTCATTTTTTTCTTTTACATATTGACTTTCTTAGTGTATATTTGATAAAAAAATATGGTGGATCTAAAATTTGAGGTGCTAGGCAACAGGAGGGCTGTACTCCTGTGCCAGGCTTGCACAGAAAACAGGACACCTGCGTGTCCTGCAACACGTTTGAGGGATGCAAGTGAACATGCAGGTTTAAAACTTGTATTAAACCTCCTGAATTTCTCCCTGTTGGTAAAATCATGGGAGATTTAATGAAGTCCTTGTGTTGACTTGGCTCTTTTTCCTGTTATATGACTTTTGAAAGTTTTTCTTTGTTATTTGGGGGTTGGGTTTGGTTTCTTTTTCCCCCAAAGCTGCTACTTTGGGAGCACATGGTAGTGAGATGGGCAGGATGACTGCTGAGCAGCTCAATTATGGTGTATCCCTAACCTCCACCTTCTTCTCTGCAGCCTAATGCATTCATAGGGCTACTAGGAGTGAAGCAGTTGGGTTTATTCCTTCAGAATAAAAGGAGATAGGAACAAGGAACTGAGCAGTTTCCATATCTGTTAGCATGAGTATGTTTTCCTGTGTTAAACAGAGGGGGAAAAAGAAAGAACTCTGAGGAAACCCGAAGTTTTTGTGCTTTTCGTGAGAATAAATGGAAATAAGGAACTGAAGAAATGAGATATAATGCATTATGTATCTGCCCTCCCCTCCTCTTTACTTCTTTTTGTGGGACCATTTGACTTCAGCTCTGGCATGGCAGGCAGACAATGGCATTAGCTAATTTGGCTCTGTGTAGTGCTGAGCATGAATATGAATTAGAGACAAGTGCCTGAGCTCTCATACTGACTTTTGTTTAGCTGTTAATTTATTTGAATGTTAATGTGCCACATGCACATAAGCCCAATTAGCTTTGAAAATGCTTCTTTTCTTTTCATGGCTTCTAAAACTCAGAGCTTTGTTTTATTTTATAATCTTTTTTTCATCTGGTTTATTTAACTCAAATTAATAAAGAGCATGTATAAACACATCCGAGGTTTCAAATTCAGTGGAGCACTGCATGATGACCTCCCAACTCTTAAATTAAAGTCAATGAAAAATTGCTCTAATAAAAGTCTTATTTTGATACTTGTATTTAGTAGTAGCATAACTAATAACTGCACTGGGTATTAATGTTGAGGTTTCTGGAAGGTTTTTACATGTGTTTTTACCTCTAAAGCCATAATAAACCTTGGTCTGGAGTGGGGATTTTTCTTTAACTTCTTTCCATGGGCATTTTTTTTGAAGCTTGGCTTTTAAACTCTTTCTTATGTGCTCTACTATTATACATTATTGATCAGCATTGATGTGCCTGCTACTTCACAAAGGTATGAAGATGTTCATCTAACAGGACAAAGCTTATCATCTAAACTTGGTATGTAGATCATGCATTTGCTGAAGAAATGTTGTTCAGAAAGGCTGGAAACTGCAAGGGAAGTATACTGGATTCTCTGGGCATTAACAATATTTTAACCTCTTATAAATATTTTATTTGCAGAGTTTTTGCTTCCTGATAAGGTGCTCCCAACAGTGACTTTGTTCAGGGAGAGGTTTGTGAGCCAGCCATTTGGATGATGTTTCAGGGCCTAGTGAAATCCAGTGACTTGAATATTATCTCCTATTTTGAAACTGCTCTCTAAATGGACTCACTGGACCTTTCAAAGTCCAGCCATCATTTCTGTCTAGGTTGGGGTAGAGTACAAAATCTACATACTTCACATAAAATTTTGTTGAAGTAGGAAATGAATTGTGTGGTCTTCTGAAGCTGAATTTAGGAAGCAATTAGAAAAAAAATAGTGGTCCTAGCCTTCATTACTCACAAAATCCACTAACTGTATCAGCACATTAAAAGCCAACCTCCTGACTGCAATAGATAAAGAGAAATTATGTTAGATTCATTTAGAGAAAATAGGCTAGATGGTTATTGGTTTCTTCTGTAGCAGTTCAGTTCCTGCTGAACTACAGAAGTAATGAGAAATGAAGTTCCACGTTTAGATTTTTGTATCTAAGTCATGTTATTTGATTTAGATTCATTTTGTTTAGGCTGAGCAATGAGGTAGTCAGAGCAGTGTTCTAGTTGCAGTGACTGATGAAGAATAAACAGAAGTGGTGATGCTCTGGGAAGGCCAGAGGGTATTGTAAATGGGCTGTCATGTTAAGTGCTTGTTTTTCACTGTGTTCAACTCACCAGAATATTTGCAATGTGGAAAGACAGGGTAAGCCAGAGTTTCAACCAGCCTCACATAGCCATTTGATTCATTGATAGCATCTTATTAAAATTAATCTTACTAAAATGAATTAATTCCCAGTTAAAAATTAGGGAATTCACCTGTCTAGTGACACATAAGCAACAAACTTTTGGCATGAGACTGTTTATAACTGCACGTGTCCTGTGTATACCACAGAAGTTACATAAATACTGATTTTCCCAGTTTGAAGTCTATTAAAAAGATTCAATAAGGTGTAAAAATCTGGGAAGGAGCCTAATCATCTTCCCTTTGCCAGGACCCATGTAAGCTCCTGACTCACTTTCTGCTTTTCACAGATGTTATCAACCTGCAGGAATGACACTTTAGCTGGGATTGAAATTCAAGTGGTCCTGTCATACATGCTCTTGCTCTGATCCCTAGGCAACACAGCATAATGGTGGTTTTCTCTGCTTTTCCTCTCATACTCTATGTGCATTTTTCCATAAAAAAATGAAA
Organism: Ceyx melanurus; assembly: GCA_024611195.1. Classification (NCBI taxonomy): domain Eukaryota; kingdom Metazoa; phylum Chordata; class Aves; order Coraciiformes; family Alcedinidae; genus Ceyx; species Ceyx melanurus. The sequence goes on along the minus strand of JANHGL010023579.1, from coordinate 114,548 downwards.
TATTTTAAACATTGAAACCGAACCATGGATACCATGTCATGTCTATTTATGGCTGACTAGATATGTGCAGTGACTCTCATGTGTGTTATTTTTTATTGATTTTATAACTAAATGATACCTAAATTATTTTTGAGTTTCTGAAATATATGTCTATCCCCAGTTCAGGCTAAATTTCTAGTCAGAGTGGTAACAGCAGCCTGTGAAGCTGTAATATTTTATTCAATGATGCCTGTGTCACTTTTCATGCCAATTATTATATCTTAAGAGACTCCTTTATATGAAATTTTATCTCCAACCAGCTTGTGCTCCCTAGCTTTTAAATTCAGTACCACTAAGCTGAATTCTAGGGTTGTTGCATCAGACAATGTGCCTTTCAGTGGTTAAAATCTTTCTAAGGAGGGTGAGGAAAAAAACCCTCAACAGAATGAAAAATATTTGAGATCCAGTTTTTGGCTGATGTCCAGTTCCTACATTAAAAATGCTTCCCAACACCTGAATCCTAACGACTCCTTTAATACCATGTGCTCTCTGACCACAAAATGAGATCAGGAGTGAAATGAAATGCCCACAGATCCTGGGCATGGTGCACAAGATCAATAAAGATGATAATAACGTGGAGATGTGGGAGGACACTGAAGTGGTCTGTTACTTAAGATTTATTTTGTCTTCCTGAATCTTGCAGAGTGCTCTATGGAAACAAGATCACGGAGATTCCCCAGGGCCTTTTTGATGATCTTGTGTCTCTGCAGCTGCTGTGAGTATGATCCCTTCCTCTTCTTTATTGTACAGACTAGCTAGATTTACTGTTTTTTCAGCTTCTGACTTCAATGCAATCACCTTTTCCACTGAAAACTCACTGGGACTTGCTAGGCTGCTGTTTCTGTGTCGGGCAAGAGGGAGGCAAGGGCTGGGAAAGAAAAGTGCCAACAGTTTTATAGCCTAATGTGTATAATAATGAATGATAGACACAGAGGATTGATGGTAGGGGGGTAACAGAGAAACTCAGTGAAGGCCAAGAAAGGAGATTTGGTCATGGGTTGGTGTGGGGGGTGGGAAAGATGGTTTTCACACATTTAACATTTGTGGTTGAATGTCCAGATCCTTGAGGGCTACTGTGCGGTCAGGACCTGCACATACAGCACAGTGGCAATGTGAAAAATCTCATTGTTGCCAGCCATGCTCTGTTCCATGTTCCTACTGTGCCAAATGTGGCTTAGTTGTAAGAGAAAGATTTCAGAATGTGTTGTGTGTTTGACTACTGTGTGATTGAGCACCCAGTCCTGATAAGGGGTAAGATATATATCATACCCTATTTATTAATGGAGCATGAAAAATCTCCAAAGCCACACGTGAAATTGCAAATTTCTCTGACTCTTGTCTCCATAATCTCATTGGGAACCAGTAACTCCTTCAAAGCAAAGAAAATCAGTCAGCTAGTCAGTAGAGGGAGCAGAAGTGAAGGGTGTTTAATAATATATATTGCTAATGTTCTGATTACTGTCGTGGATGATGCACTTGGTAAGGTGATATGTGATAAATTAATCCATTCTGGTTTATATCACACACAGACCTCCAAACAATAAATTATGTGAACTCTAAAATTAACAGTAGCTTTTAGATATTTTAAGCCTTTCTGACTGTCTTGACAGAACCAGAAATGGATATCCAGAAGTTCATGGTTACCACTGAACGTGTCACGTTGTGGTTGCAGTCTCTGGTGCACTTAACTGCTATATAAAAAGAATGGATTTCAACTGGAAATCCATGACCTAAGCCAAAGAACTAGAATATGAAATAATTGAAAATGCTTTATGTGCTGAGTGAAGGGCTGCTCAGATGTGTGATTTATCCATAAGATCTTCCACACACACGTTGGTGTGACCAACGTGCTGCTCACACACAGTGGCACAAGGAAGACACTGCTAGCAAAAGGAGAGCTAAAATTTCACTTGTCACTGTGACCTCTGAGAAAGAAACTATGCTAAAAAAAATCTGAGCTTTATCATAGTCCTCCCACACAATTATTCTGTGGTGTGCTACATGGTTGCTCTGTCTAACCCAGGACACAGTCCAGTTAGAATCACTGCTGGGGTATTAAAAACAACCCACTCAACAAGTGGCTCACAGTGTCCCACAAAACTGTGGCTCTAGAACTTTTGCATGAAGCATGAAGCAGGTTTCAGTGCCTTGATGCTACAGTCCTTACCTGCATGTAGTGCAGGCCTTCAATGAATTACATATTTAAGCCCAGATGGAATAAATTTCCAGTCTGAATTAGCTCCAGTGGTGCCTTTTTGGTAAGGGATCAAAATCTATATGCCAGAGAACCACTAAAAGGGATCCTGCTTCAACCATTTCAACATTGCCAAGCTGACAGCATCTAAGTGGGTTTGCCCCATGATGGGATTCCCAGGGTATTGTGGCTGTGGAGCCTTTAGGGGTCTTCTTGCAAGTGTTTGGAGTGTAAAGTGTCTTTTGGCAAGGGGAGCAGTGAGTGATCATGTTTTAAATTTCTGCACACTTTCCTGATGGTGGCTTTGAAGCAGCTGTAATGGGATTGCTTGTAGTATTTTAATGGATACCAAAAAAAAAAAATAAATGGCATTTGTTGTTTTTAGACCTGCTGCTGAACAGTTGGAAGAGTGCCCTGTGATTACATCTAATTTAGTGTTCAGTGGGCTCTAGATTGGATTTCTTCTTATTAGTCTGGAGACACACTGATAAGAACACTCTGATTAAGGTATCCTGGTAGCCAGTATAATTTTCTAAGCTGGAGCTTTTTTGAAAATATATTGGTGTTATGGTAAAGCAGGATACAATTAGGAAAAGGGAGTTGTTAGTCTTGTAAAAAATGGTTGAGTTTGTATTTAGAAGAAAAAAAAAATCACTATAAAATTGCAGAGCAGATCATATTGTTACTTACTGTTTTGGATAAGACTTGTCAGTGTTTCTTAGAAATGTAATTATCCTCCTGTTTAAATAGACTGTCACAATACAGGCTCAGCTTATTCCACTTTAATTCTGGCAGAATTGGCTTGTGTAAGTACTTTACACCTGCAGGCAGCACCACTGCTGTTGGAAATGCTGCAGTTGGGTCAAGTAATGCTCAGCTCAGGCACAACAGCCTCTTAAACTGCTCCATTTGATGCTGGTGTATGGTGGGAAATGAAGAATCCAGAACAAGTTTTAGACCACCTGGGTAGCATTAGAATTCTGTATTTGTCTTACAAGACAGAGGTGTGGGAGCCAATATTTTATTATATTTGGCAAGAAAATAGTCAAGTATGGTTAGATAATAAGTGATGGGGGTTTTGGTGGTGTTGGTTTGATTATTTTTTTTTTGAGGGGGGTGTGATTTTCAAATCCTATTTTAAATGTTGCTGTTGTTGAAGTCCTCATAGTTAGCTCTCTTAAGTAGCCTACATTCCTCACATCAATCATCACAACTGGATGTCTGTCCAGTTGCTGATTTCACAGATATGATGTATTTCTAAATATGCACTTCTAACCAACTCAGCAGCAGTTATTCCACAAGTCCAACTACATGGTTGTAGTGTCAGAGAAGCTTTTCTGGGACCATGGCATCTTGTTTGAAGACAGGATACTAAAAACTACTGTAGTTACTGTTCCCTGGCCTCATAGATTCTTCTTTCCAGCAGGCTGGACCAAGTGGCTGCTGAGAATTTTAGGTCAGAGTGTATTTTAGAGAGCTCTACTGTGTTCTAGGAAGGGATAATTGGAGCAGTTTGCCTTAAACACACGAACAAAAACAATGACAAAACCAAACCAGCAAGCGAACAAGGGCAAAACCTACCAGATGAACCCAGTGGGTGCTTTGCTCTCCCAGATGAGCAGAGTCAATCTGCAGTCAAACTGAGCTCTGGGTAATGGGCACCAAGTTTGTTAACCAGTGTTTTTCATATGTGCTTCCCTCTCTGCAACCACATTAAAACAAACATTCTGGGAGCCTTTTTATTACAGCTGCACACTGGGTGCTTTGCATGGCTTGATTTCCTGGAACAAAAGATATAATAAACCCTCTCCTATTTCAAGAGATTGTGTATCAAAATCATAGAAGGGGATGAAGTCTCATTTTTTCAAATGGCTGGCAACTATCAATTTTCAATACATTTCCTTGAGGAAATTTACTTTGCATAGTTACTAATCACACGAGTGCCTTAAATAAATAAAAATACATCTTAAATGGCTGAGAAGCCCATGTCTTTCTAGGCAAAAAGAATCCCTACAGTGGACTCTGTTTTGATGTTGCTAGAAGTAGATATTCTTCTGGGGTACGTGTACACTGAAATCAGTGGTTAGTTGTATCCCTCTCCTAAAATAAAGCAAAAGCTTAAAACCTTCTCCTCCTCCAACTGTCTGCTCAGTAGGGAAAACTCAACAGTGTAGTTGGAAAAGACCAATAATCAAAGTGATGCCTGCAGTATGAGATATTTACAGATAAAGTCACTACAAAAGTGGTGAAAAATTAGATTTCCAGATTAAATCTTCTAACCTGAGTTAAAAATGGAGCTAGATCTAATACTGACAACTTCAAATGACCTTTATTTAAATGAGATTTGTATAAAGTGAGGAGTCATGTGTGTACTTTCAGATGCTGCTGTTATGAGTCTTCACAAAAGTCCACCAGACAAAACTTCCTTTGAGTGATTCTCTTTATTAACCTGTATTTTATCTTGTTTCTCCTTCACTGAATAGTTGAGATACTTGGGACTCCTGTAGCTATTTTGGTGAGGATGCTTGGAAAGTATCTCCGTGGCAAATTTGCCAAGCTTGAAGTGCTTGCGTTGATTTGTAATTGTAAATCGGATCCCAGTAATTAAGAGCTTAAAATTATTTGTTGTGTGCTTTTGGAGATTGTTAGAAGCTCAAAGAAAATCCAGTGAAACTCAAACAAATTATTGCCAAAACAAAACCCCAAATTGCATTTTATACCTTTTACTGTTGCATACATGAGTACCATTAAACAGTGATGCAAACAGTATATAAATGACAGGAAAAAGAAATTACAGTTTTTCATTTCCAAGTCCTTTATAGCACAGTAGTCTCTCCTCCTCCACATAGCAATCTTCTGAGCTTTAAGTGATGTAGCAAATCATCTTAGTCCGTGGGGTTCTTCATTTTTATCCTGGATAATAGACAACAGGCATTAAAAAGAGGCTTTCTAATGAGATGTCACAATGACAAGGCAAGCAGTGGAGCAGGCTGCCCAGAGAGTTTTGCTTTCTCTGCCCTTGAGGAATTCCACAGACCAGACTGAACAGAACTCTAAGCAACCTGAACTTCCACCTCATCCTGTTTTGAGCAGTCTAACAGGGCAAAAAACCTTCCTGCCCTTCTGAATTATCCCGTGATCTGGTGAAATGATATTTCTCAGATAAAGCAAATACCTGCTTTAAATATCTGTACATTGATTTTGCTTTGGGGGGGGGGTTCAGAGCAGATGATCTTTGGAGGTCCTTGCAATCAACGTCATTTCTGGGATCTGTGATTCCTTATTCTTAGGAAAATGATGTATTTTCCCTTGATTACTCAAAATATTTCTGGCTTTAGCAGAGATCTATGCAACTCTCATCCTTCTAGCCTGACAGAATATTCTGCACAGACCCGTTTAATAGATTTAGAATTGTTTTCAAGCCGTTTGCATCCAGCTTTTTTTTTTTTCTTCAGATTTCTGCATTTAGGCTGCTATTGTGATAATATTACCAAACTCAATAATTGCTGTTCGAGCCAGGGGAGCAGCATCTGCCAGACAGAGAAATGCAATTACAGTCAAGCACTAATGAAAGGCTGCAACAGCATCTGCCTTTTCTGTGTCACTTCTGCAGCCCGTCTGCATGCAGCTTTCCAGAGCAACCACTAGTGTGGATGTCACTCTGCAGACTGCTGGGCTCACCTGACAGACCTCTCCTGGTTGTGGTTTCCCAAAAAACTGACTTCTTGGGAGCTCAGGAAGTAGAGCAAATGTGTTTAGGCTGATGTGCATCTGAGTTAGCACGTGGTTATCTCAACTCAGCTGTCACCTTACCTGCAGGAGTGAATTGAGACAGTGCTGAATTTGGAATAAGAGATGGCCAGATGCTCACAGTGCCCTGGGTAGCAGCACAACTGCCTCAGTGCTGCTTTATGGATGGTCTTCAACTGCAGTTGCAGCCTTTTTGATATCAAGTCAAAGAAAGGCCTTTAAAAATCTCTCCAAAACAGGACTGGCTGACTGTGCTCTGTGCTTCCTTCTTAACTCATTATCAGCTCATGACTTTTCCATTTTAATTTGCATTGAATAAATTTGCTATCACCACCACCATCATCTGGTTTCCTGAACGTGGAGAAACACTTGAAGCCAGTTCAAGGAAGCACGATGATGATTTCATGCTGGTTATTATCACTTGAAGACTCTTCAGTGGTCAGTCATCACATTAGAAAATGTAAATTTTAGTAGATGTCTAAATGGCTTGACACAGTGAGAGGCATTCACATTACTCCCCTACACTCCAGGCCATTTAAAAATGTTCCTGGAGCCTAATATAATTATTTTGCCAATAAGTAAGCAGGGGCACACACAATTCAGTCATTAGATGTTGTCATTGACTGCTGTGATGACAGAGTACTTGACCAGCTCTTTCTGTGTTGGCCCTTCAGCTGTTCTCTGTGATAAGCTGCACAAAATCACAGAGGTTTGAAGAGAAAATGGTGAAAAATGAAAGCCAACAAGTTTTGGGCCTTTTATTCCAACAGGCATTGCATATCTGAAGGAAAGCTTTCTGCCAAAGGTCCTTTCTTTGCTGCCCTGCAGTGTCTCTGACTGTTGATGTTCTCTAAAAGTGATGTACATTCAAGCTGTATTCTGCTGTGCAAAACTGTTACCCACTTCTCCTCTTCATACCAATCTCTTCTGTATTTGTACATCTGCCTTTTTCTGGCCAGTTCTCATTTTCCCCAGTGCAGTCTGGCATGTGGGACACGCCAGCCAGTTCATGGGATGCTGAACATTTTCATCCTCCTTATGCTGTCATCGCTGGTGAAACACAAAGCCAATGAAAAAGAGAAGTTTTCCAGTGGCTCTGTGCAGCTTTTTTTTCCCCTGACACTTTCTTTTTGGCTCGTTAACGTACCAAAGATGATTTCTGGTCCATCCTATAGCAACAGAGATCAACCTGCAGTCTCCAGCATGTGTTCAGGTTGCTAGGCTACTCTGTGATTCTCAAGTTAGGCAGTTCCTAGTCTTTGCTGAGCTGAAAGTACAAACATTTCTAAGGGCAAAAGCCATATAAACATCCCCCTTTGCTCCTAAAAACCAATTTTTTTCAAGCATTTTGGGCTTGGAGTTCAAAATGTTATTTAGATGTTAATCACTTGAAACTGTGCTTGGGCATATAATTCAATTATGGCACCATCTTAATTATGCAGATGGTGCTTATGAGCATCTGATACAATTACAGTGGCAGTTCAGCACACATTGGTTCAAAGGGCTTTGCTGCAACATGTTCTGGTTTCAATGTGTGTGGATAAATTCACTTTTTTTCAGGAAATGGGTTCATGGAATACTGCTTTGCTCTGCTCATTGCTCTCAACAGCATGTAAACCACAAGGACTTGAACCATTCTGCTGGATTCTGTGGTGGTCCTAGAGATTTCTTCATGTTTTTAACATCTCCAGAGGGATGAAAATGGAGACTTGAGTTAATAATCCGTCATCCCTCTGGGTAGCAGGGGGATTTATTTCTACTTGAATTTTTAACCTCCTTTTGAATGCTGCACCACATCTGGAGGCCGTGTGTAAATCTCATCCAATCAAGCTGATAACAAAATGGGAAAATTAGTGGAATTTACTTTTCACCATAAATTGGTGCAAAATAAATACCATGTAATTCTTGCTAAAGATGGACTTAACTTTTCATATCATCCCTTCTTTTGATGTGAGTCCCATAAAAGGAACCCTTACTATGTTTTACAGCATGGTTCAGTGTTTAAGGAAAATCACTATTTCTGACTCCCAGATTATGTTTTTCTCATTCCCTTTGTGTGAGCTTGGAAAAAAAAAAAATTCCTTGCAACCACTTCCAACTCTATGTGAGCCCAGTCTTGTATACTTAATTATTGGTTAGATGCCATTAGGGAGGCTGTAGTAGTGAAGACAGATGAATCAAAACATTGGAATTTCTATAGGGGAATATCTATAGAGGGGATATTAGAATAACTGAGAGTTTTGAAAGGAATATAAATATTAATGCTTCTGGCCAAAAGTCATCCTCTAACTCACAGAAAGTAGGAGTTAATTATTTTTTTTAGGGATGATTGATTCTGTTTTTTCAGTTTTTCACTTCCCACCTTCCCTCTCTCACTGATTCTGATCAGAAATAGAAGATGAATCCATCTCATGATGCATTGAGCAGGGCCACATCTGTATTACTGTTGAGCACACTATCTGTCTATAGATTTAGGGACTGCACATGCATGGCATAGGTGATACATAGAGTAGGTGCTGTCACCACAGAAAACCTGGATAGCACCAGAATCCCCACTTGCAAACAGTCTGCACAAGCACTATTAATTCCTCTGATACTTAGAGGAGAAAGTGTGTCTGTTTGGGGTTATATAGATAGGATTGGTTTATTATTTATTTATTATCAATTTATTATTATTTATTTTTGGTATTTGGCTCTTATGGAAATGTCACAGATTATATCACCACGAACCTAGTAATTGAAAATAGATACCAGCAAAATGTGGTTTATTCATCTTTTGCTGAAACTAATCAGAGAATGGGTTTGAATGCTGTGTATTTGCTGGAGTTCTAGGCCAGCTTTGCTCTGAGGGTTTGTTAAGTGGGATCAGTGATGGGTTAGATTTGGAGCCCACTCTTTGCACAGGAGCAAATGACATCAGCACAAGGCAGCTCTGCTGGGTGTGCACCAAAGATGTCCTGGTTGTCCACGTATGCAAATGCAACTGTAGTTCAGTTGTAAATCCTTTCATTACTGAGACTGTTTTCATTTTTGCTTTATGCTTATTTACAAGTACTGCTTACAGCATAAAATGTTACTGTAATATTAGAAAAAAAAATAGCATCTAGCAAAATAAATTAAAGCACATGCTTGCATTCACTTCTGTATAACGTAGGTACTGAGCCTCTGCTGTGGAACAACAAATCCAATCTAATGTGCATTATCTAAAAACAATATGTGGGACCAGTGCACAAAGACAGGGAGTAGAAACCAAAAGATTTGTGATGCCTAAATGCATGTTCAAAACTCTGTAGCTGATTATGCCTTCTAATAACTTGTTAAACTGTTATTGGTGGGAAAAAGGCTAGTGTACAAGACTGCAAGAGAGATGCATAATGCATGAGGACCAGGAGAGAAGGAAGATTGCTTTGGCTTGGACATTCACATGGCTGAAGGAAGCAAGGAGTAATAGGTGACATTGCTGTTTGCTCTTGAAGCAAAATCTCTGAAGCTGAATGCATGGCAGGAACTGTTCTTGTAGCCTCATAAGAAAATTGCTCTGTTACTTCTGGTGCAGTCAATAGGAGTGTGGATTAGGTGTCACATAATTATGAGTCATGGAAACACAGTTTCCAGAGGATCTTACTAGTGCTGCTTATGATTACTTTAAATCCTTTTAGCTATTAGTTCAGGAGAAATGTAGCCTCTTAATTATCCACCACTGCCTTCTACAGGACCTTCTCTTACATGATGTCAAGTTGGTTGACAAGGGAAGCTCCCTGTGCTGGTAGAGATGTGTTTAAGGTGGTTGCTTGGTGAGGATTGGGGAATACCTTTTCCTTTTCCTATGAACACGTTTGTCTTCTGGTTTAGTATGAGTATGGTGCCTTGTAGAAAGCCAGACTTGCAATATTGATCCCTTTTAGCTCATTGATAAAGCAGCAAGAATGTGGTGGCCAAGGGAACTGAGATAACAGCACACGTTCCTGCCATACACCATTTTTCTCAGGCTGGTAGTAGTCAAAAGGTGTGGGGTGTGGGTTTTGGCTTTGGTAAAAATTGTTCATTTCCTTTTATGTGTAAAATAGTGGTGCCCATGGCAATTCCAGTGTTCCTGAATTGCTGGGTGTGTTGGATTGTCTCAGAGGGAGATGCAGCTTGTTGATGGGATTGTGTGTCCTCTATATGTGACAGAACTCTGGCTGGATAATTAGAACTTGCACAAGTACTGTCCACATTTTCTGGCTGAACTGAGTCCAACTGGCTGCTGTGCAAAAAGTATGGTGGTTTTTTGTTTGTTGGTCTGCGTTTGGTTTTGTTTGGTTGGGGTTGGGGTGTTTTTAAGGATGAGAATCGCCCTTGTGCTGCTTTTCCACAGCTGCACAGGAATCTGGTGTAACTGGAATGGAGTTGTTCACAGAATTCAGACTTGTAGGACAGTGGAGGGTGATCACTAGCCCACGAGACTGGAGGACTTTTGCTCAAAGCAGAGCCAGCTTATTAGATTAGAGCAGGTTGCTCATGACTTTATTTGGTATTGTTATGAAAGCCTCCAACGATGGAGACTGCACAACTCCTCTGAGCAACCTGGTCCACTGCTTGGCTATGCTTTGGTGTGTTTTTTTGGACTAAAACTTGCCTTTCGTTAAGTTTTGGTCCATACCCTGCACTTCTCTCTTCTTGTCTCTGAGGAGAATCGTGTTTTCTTTCCCTGCATGATCATATTAACCTTGCACTCCTTATCAGAAAATGTCAAAACTTCCGCAATTTCAGTTAGACTTAAGACAGCTGTTGGTAAAGAAAATGGGAATAAAAGGGTTATTCTCACTGTGAACTTCACATACGAGAGTATTCATGGAACACTGAGGTGGGGGTGTTTACCATTTCTATCTATATTAAGCAGAAGACTTCTTTCAATATTAATGTTGAATTTTAAACAAAGGGAGGGGGCTGAGCATACCAAAATAATATTTTAAGATAACTAGCACTCTTATATGTCTTTCTATTTCCCAGCTATGGGAGTACTTATGTTGACTCTGGTTTTATTCACCTTTTTAATGTAACAGTCAAATGAAGACCTTTAAATGTGGATTGGCTTTTGTGACCAGATTGTTTTTTCGTTTTAAATTTAACCCCCAAATCAGTCTATCTTTATTCAATTATTGCAAGACTAATACATTATAAACATTTCCTCTCTTTTCAGGCTTCTCAATGCCAATAAGATCAACTGCCTGAGGGTAAACACGTTCCAAGGTCTGCATAATCTCAAACTGCTATCTCTTTATGACAACAAACTGCAGACCATCAGCAAGGGGCTCTTTGCACCTCTCCGATCGATCCAGACTCTGTGAGTATGCAGGCGTATCAGAAATGACAGCTCTCTCTCTTCCCCCCAAAGATGCTGCCTGGCTTTGCCTCTGACATGAAGACAGTTTGGAAGAGATCCCAGGGTAGTAGCCCCTCCTTTTCTGGCTGAAATAAGAGGAGCAAGAAAAAGAAGTATTGCATAAATTCAGCACAGCGAGCTCTCGATGCCACCTGCCCATAGCAACATGAATGTGTTTTAAGTGTTTTTAGTTTTTTAAGCTCCCAGAGTAATTCATTCATGCTGTTTGTTGGGAAGATCATAAATAATTTTGACTCTGTACAATATCTGAACATCAGATTCTGTTGAAACCATCAGCCAACAGTTTTTAATGAGCTAGTGAGTTGGCATTTCTCCTGACTGGGTCTGAGTCCTGCTGTACAGTTCGTGACTTCTGAAACCATATTTCAGCTGCCATCCCAGATAAGGGGAATGATACATGCTGGTATTTGATTCATGAAGAGAATCCACTAAACATTTTCTGAGAATTTTTGAATTGACTACATTAGGAGGAGAGGGAAGAGAAGCAGAACTGGTGTAGGAATGACTCAGTGTTTACAGAAGGTGGTTTCATCCTAGAGCTGAGTAGTAATATAATAAGGTAAATTATACTCAAGGACCCAAGGAAGAACCCATCAGCCAGTATTGTGTATGTGAGTTTATATGTATTTGTGTATGCATATATAGAAGGTTTTGTGTATTCATGTAGTTTAGAACTATATATATTCCCAGTATTAAAATACATGTGTACATATATATACACCTACTGGAATATATATACATGTTATAGGTTTATATCCATCCTATAGTACTGAAAATGTACATCTACATATGCACATATACATTTTAATACTGGAAATGCATTGACCAAATTAGTCTTGGGGGTTTTTTTTAATTCCTATAAAAATGAATAGGGATGATTTCTATCAGTGGGGTACCTGCTACCCCCTCAGGCAGCCACAAGCACAACCGGAAATTCCAACAGATATCTGGCTAGTCTGTATTACTGCAAACCATTAAGGCATTAGAATAACCATGTACAGCCCTCTCCCAGTCATGTTCCTCCCACCCTGGCTGTGATTCCTTCTTCTGCAACATGCTATGTATGTACATAGATATCTATGTACACAGATACATATGTAAACGAGGGTGGCAGAGAAAGGATTTTCATTTACCAATGCACCTAAGATATCAAGTCAAACAACAGGCAACACCCTTAAGGTACCAAAAAATGCCTCCTTGATTTCCATGGCATTTTATTGGCATTTTCATTGGCCAGTGCTCCAAGAATGGACTTGTTGCTTCACACCAAGACACTTATTTCATGAAATGTTTTGATTCATTCTCTCATTTTTTATACTCCAAGCGATTGCCATTTTCTTCTGCCTTTTTTTAGAGCTACAAAACCAGTCCCACATCTTGACTCTACATTATTTTTTACTCTTTGAACCTATCATACCAGGAATGGCTCTACTACAGCAGTAATCTTCAGTTTCCTCAGGCACTTTCTGCTATGTGTGCTTTCATTTCCCACTCCCCAACAGCCCTTGCCCTCTTCTATTTTATACTTATTTTGTTTAGTGACAATTCATAAATATAACTGCAAACAGAAGTTTCCATAGGAGGAAAAAACACACTAACAGAGTGGAGTGCTTGTGAGGTTATAACTTTACACCTCTACCCAAACCAAATTGAAAAACATCTGTCTTTTTTTAAACTGGCTTTGCAGTTATTGGAGAGCCATGTTCTGCTCCCTTGGATGTTAGACTGACTGGGGCAAGTTAACTGAGATCAGAATCAGACTCTGCAAAAGACTTGATGCAGTGCTCGACTTCGTTAAGCAGAATGAATCATAACAGCGGCAGAGAAATACTGTTTTTCTCCATTATACTGCAGCAGATTTGTGTTACCCAAGTCTAAATATCGTGGTAAAATGGATTTATAATACCTATTTCCACTTTTATGGGAAATGTGCAAATTTTGGGGGAAGGATGGATGTTGCTTATCTGCCAGTTGCCAGAGGAGGAGAATGAACGAGGCGGAGACGATTTTCTTCACCAAGATGCCAAGAAACCTTTATTTATTAATTTACAGCTCTTTTTATACCCTTTTAACTTCCAGGCAA
>JANHGL010023579.1:18994-100984 GCA_024611195.1 Ceyx melanurus | reverse complement strand
GGCAGGGGGGTTGGACTAGATGATCTTCTAGGTCCCTTCCAGCCCCTAATTTCTGTGATTCTGTGATTCTGTGATCTAAAAAAGTGCATTCCTCTCAAAAGACTTCGTAGCCAGGAGGTCCGTGTCCTTTAAAGCAGACTTTGCTATCTTAATTTTCCCTTCCTGTAAGCAAGGGCTGGTTGCAGGCTTCAGGAGCCACGCCATGCCCTAGCTGTCAGGATTCTCCCATCCACGTGCAGCTCCGTGCAGTTTCCTCCAGGCCTTGAGTTTTTTTTTTGTGGGAAGCTCATCCGATTCATTTGACTCTTGGGTGAAAACCAGTGTCATGGGTCACTTGTGATTAACCAGCCCATCCTTCTGCCAGGCATTTAGCTCAGAACCCGTTTGTGTGCGACTGCCATCTGAAGTGGCTGGCTGATTACCTGCAGGATAATCCGATCGAAACCAGCGGCGCTCGCTGCAGCAACCCCCGTCGCCTTGCCAACAAACGCATCAGCCAGATCAAGAGCAAGAAGTTCCGCTGCTCAGGTAATTCAGTTAAGCCAGCCTGGCCTGCACTTTTCCCTTTCAGAAACAAGCAGCTCCAGAGAGCCCTGCTAATCGAATCTGCAGGACAGTGTTTGCCATAATGGATATTAGGAGGCATCTGGGAAAATTACATTTGGAAAATTCAGTTAGTTCTCCAGAAAGCCAATTAGCTGATGGATTTGGAAACAAAAAAAATAGGGGGGGGTGGGGGAATAGACAGTCTTATAGCTGTCTTCTGTGCATCTCTGAAAAGCAAAGAAAAGGGGAAAAGAAGCTTGTGGCATTTAATTTTCAAGAATGACCAGGTTATGAAATGGGTAAGGAAAACAGTGATGATGTATGTGAATCCATGTGGCAAATGTCATCTTTTAAAGGGGTGGAAGGTGGAGGGATAGTCATTGGTATTCAAGCAGAACTCGACCTTAGTGAGTACTGAGCTCAAGTGAGTTCTCAGACCATAAAGGCTGAGGACAGTATGACCGAAATATTTATACAACTGGCCTTTCTGACCTGGGATGTGAGTGAAGCTGGGACAGAGGATGGCATCGCTTCACATATATTTTCTTCTTTATATATATCCACAAGTAACATGCTCTAACTCAAGTGAAACTGCTGTCAAAGTTGGTAAGATTCTTTCATGTCTGTATGTTAGTAGCTTGCAAATCAAAACTTGCAGCACAGTTCAGGCAAAGAGTTTGTGTTGTGAACTAGCTGCAAAAGTATTTCCACCGAAATATAACCTCTGATGTAACATAAACACCTTCTTCTCAACCCTCTCCATTCTTTATTTATGGTCCAAATATCAGTAAAAGGACGTTTATTGCCTTACACAGCACAACTCAGCAGAGTGCTTCTTCATGTGTTTTTTCTTTTACTTTTATATATTTTAGATTCCTGCATTTTTGTACGTTGTAGAGACAAGCAGGTTTCAGTGAGCAAATCTATTTGTGTGTGCTGAGAAGAAAAAGAGAAAAATGACTGTTATTGATGGAGTACCTTGCAGTGTTTTCTATAAAAATTATGGTGATTTTTGTCTTTTTCCTCTGAAAAAACAAACCAGACAAAACCAAACCAACAAAAACCCCTATGATTAATTGTGTTCCTGTGGCAAAAGATTGATGGCTCTAGGTGCGGATGCAGTGAAAGTGAATGGCAGCAGCCCAGAACAAGCCGTGGTGTTCCGTGTGCCTCTGTGAGCACTGTGCTGGGCTAAACCTTCTCTTTATGGGGAAAATAAAATAAAGATAACTTCATTTGCAGTCAGGTTTTCCTGGACATGCTTGTTAAAGCCTTCAATCACTTGTGAGTTGGCCGCAAAATTTATAACCAGACCTGAAATGATGACATACTTTTATCTAGTTTTTTGGATTGTGTCCATCATAGTAACAAGATAATTAGTCAGTAATATTCATATTTAAAGAAAGTGGACATGAAAATGCATAAATATAATTTAGAAAGGAAAGCAGACTGCAGAAACAGATCAGTATAAATCTGTACCCAATTTGCCATTGTTATTTTCTTCTGCTTTTATTAATAGGCTAGAGAAATTAATGTTATGTATGTGCATGCATGACTTGAACAATGGTACAGGCTATTGGATTAGGCAAACACCATCTGATACCGTTTATGAAAGCTAAGAAGAGCACCAATGCCGAACACAGTACCTGGTGATGCTGAGAATAATATGTTGTGTGAGTTCTTATCTTGGGGGTCCTTTCCTTGAGGCATGAGGCTAATTTTTCCTTGGTCCACACCGCTATGAATGTATCAAAACCACATGGAAAAGACATAAACCTGACTTATGAAGGAGGGGAGCAGGGATTGTTACAGCTTCAGAACAAAGATTTCAGCTGGATGAAAACTAATTCTATTCAAAAGCTCAGCAGAGGAGATATCCCTGCCTGTAGAGTTTCCAGATGGCTCTGAGATGCATTGAACTCGACTCACTGTCTGCTCGCATGAGACAGGGGGAACGTCAAATGATTTAGGGGAATCTTAGTTCATAAATCAATCCAGAGAACAGACATCCTTGGCACCTGCTCTGCTCAAGTTGTCCCTTTGAATCATGGCTGCTTCAGACTTGGCATTTAGTAGGAATTTTCCAGGTTTTCATTTTGAGGAATCTGTTTCATCCCAGGATTTAACGCAGCACGTCTCCGTGCAGAAAACTCCATGAGGCATAAATCTTCATCTTTCAAAGTCAGACTGCTGAGCAGTGCTTTGTGTTATCCAGGGATGAGCCTGCACAATCCCACTGGGATGGCAGTGCTTAGGAACATGTCAGTGTCCTTGCTGGCTGTGGGATTCTCCCTGTCTAGTTTTAACATCTTTTGCTCAGTGTATGAGAAAAGAATTGCTATTTTTTTCATACTTTGGGAAACGTGCATCTCGTTTTTCAGTTTCTTGTTCAGGATCCTGGTATTGTAATGTATAGTTTAATACATTTAGAATATGTCAGTGGTAGTAAAGATGGTTTTGTGAGGGAAAATGCAGTGAAAATGAAGGGTTGGCTAAATAAACAACATGAGGGATTTTATCCTGACCTGGTGTTTAAGAAGTGTGGAGGATGGACAGAAGATGTGAGCTCTGTTGGGAGTAGGTACTCAGATGGTGTCAGGATCACACCCATGTGTAGTGAAACCTGGGTGAGCTTAATAGGAAAAGGACCAATTCTGAAGTCATAGAAGTTTGTAGTTGTCCTGAACAAATCTGTGTTTTCCACGATTATTTGGATTCTAGAAAGTAATATAAAGGGAACTGAACCTGGCATTAAAAAAAAAAAAAAGTGATTATTTAGTAAATTAACAGAAGAAAGAGTGCTTTTTGTATGAGAATAGAGAGAGGAGTGGTTAGCAGGAATGGGGAAGAGAAGCTGAGATGTTTGAAGTTCCATCAGTCTGCAAGAGTAGAGGAACATCAAGAAGGTGATGTCAAGAAAACACAGAGATGCAAATAGACTAAATAGAACTGTATTTGATTCATGAAATGAAACAGTGAATGAAATCATACAGAGTAGTAAACAAAAAGACATTTTTAAAATGAAGTCTAGAAAACTTCATTCTGCATATTGTTTCCATTAATATTTACTCCAGCTCCCACCATCCTTTTAAATAGTATTTGCCAAGAAGAGCTTGCTGCCTTCTTTTAATTCATCATCAAGGCACTTTTCCCAGATGCTATTTCCTCCCTGAACCAAACAACTCAATCTTTTCCTGATAATGATGAAGCAACATCTGTGAAGGTTATAGAGTGGACATGGGAAGGAGATTCTGTGCAACAGGTAGATAATGTACGTAATTCTTTTTAGAAGGAGAATTGGAAGCATTATAGCATGAAATGAAGGAACAGTAGGGAAAGGGGCATCTTTTTGCCTGGGGCTGAGAGATATGCAAAGCTGTTGAATACACTCTCAAATATGTTTAAGCCTCAATTGCAAAAGATACTGTTTCCTGCCTTTTTCTGCCTTCCATTTAATGTGATGCACCAAAATAACAGTAAACCTCCCCTTTGCTCAACTCTTTCCCCACAGCTAGAGAATCTGAGAATAAAAAAAGGTTTTTTCTTGAAAGCAAAACTGGAGGAACAGACTGTGCTGAATTCTTTCTCTCCTCTGATTAGAAAAAGGAAATACTGACATTTTTCAGTGGCAACAGGGAAATTTTGATGATCATTTTCTTTCTGGCTGCATCTGCCAGTTATGACCACCTAAGGATCCCATGGTACTTGCCAGCCTGAGGTCACTGGAGGCTCCCATTCTTAGTAGGAATAGTAGGTAAAAAGAACAACAAAAATCTTCTGCTCAGTAGTGTTTGATTAAGCTTACTACACAGCAGTTTTGTTCCTAAAGCAGCACTGGGCTTTAGGAGGAAGGGAAATGAATCTATGAGCAGATTGTGTTGTCTCTGTGGTAGCTTATTGTCACTTCAGGAGTTGGCAGGATCCCTGATTGCTGTGTGACACTGTGTATGAAATAGCTTCTGCAGAGAGCTGTATTCAGCTGGGTATCACCCCCCATGATATGTTTGCATTTTTCAGTGTATTTTGTACTTCAAAACCAATGGAAGTTCCACCTGCCAGACCAACACAAACTGTTTCTGATAGTGATCAAAGTGTATGTATATCTCTGAGCATCACGTGGTGAAAGCCTTTTATCTTCTCATTCTTAGAAATAAGAATCTTGGAAATTAGGTTACAAGTTGAAATACTATGGAGAAAACCTGTCCTCCCAATTCCTCTTGCATTGGGGCATGCATTGTGTCTGACTAATTAGTTCCTTCAGTTCCAGGTAGTGCTGTACAAGTCAAAAGCACAGGAAGTAATAGGAGGAGGACAATGAATCTTCTGCCAGTACAGTTCTTTTTGGACACCACTTCTTGTTACCCCAACCCAAAAAATCTATTCTTACTAATTGCAGTTTTTCTCCTGGTGCTTTATGTGTGTTTTACAGTCTCTGTCTTCGTTCATCTTCACCTTTCTTGGCTTACCTGTCTCCTTGGAGCAGAGTTCCTATTACTTGTGCTCACCTCTCATTTCCTTTGCTCTTCTCTGTGTTGTTTTAGCCACAGAAGCAAAGATGGGCAGTGTATCCCCTCAGGAGAACACTGGCTGCACACTGGGGCTTTCTGTCCAGTCCCTACAGCAGTTCATACCTTCCCTTGTCCTTGCTCTCCTAAATTATCCCCTTGTCTGATGCCAACCAAGCTCACCAGGGCTTGAGTGGTGTGAGGGAGAGGAGTATGAAGCATCACCTCTGGTATGGACAACTGGAAAAGCAGCTGAATTCACATTTCTTCCTGTGTTTGGGTGTGTGTGTTTTGGTTTTATTCAATTAAATGCTATACACTACTTTTTTTGCCCCAAAAGACAACCAAAGTACCTTCAGAATCTGTCTGAATATAATGAAACTGAGGATGTGCATTTGTTGTGCATCATAGTGACTGTCTAATGGAAGGTTGTTTAACAGCAGCAAAACACCTGCAGATTAAATCCTAGACCAGATTGATGATCATGAGCATGCAGTGTTCACTGTACACTGAAACTGAGTATATTTGAGCTTTGCTTTGCATGAAATTTTTCAGAAGTTGGAGTCACTAGAGAATGCAACATAACTGTTACAACTGATAGCAAAGGAGCTAAATTCCCTTGCACTGTAGAAATATTCTGTTTGGAAAAGTAATTTGTCTATGCTGTGTATATTATAGCCCTTCTTCTTCTGAAAATCCTTGATAACAATTCAGATCTTCATGGTGGTATTTGTGTCAGTGACTCTAAGCTTCCCCTAGCTTGTGATGAACACTGTGGTGAAGGTTTCCTGCACTGCAGTAGGGACAAAGTAGGCAGAAGGGGAATTATTTTGCTCAAAGAAGCATAAGCTTAGCATGGAGCAGGTGGATCTGTTTGGCAGGAAGTGTATTTCTTAATAAGAAAGAAAACTGACACGTCCCAGTTACAAAGTTTATTTTAAGGCTGTCCCTCATTTTATTTTTAAGTAGTCTTCAAAAAACCACAACAATCTGAACTGTTTCATTGCCAGCCAGCATCCTCATTTGCAATTATGGTAAAGAGGCAATAAAAAGAGGGAAAGTGGATGTTGAATCACCACCATATCACTTAGGCATCCAAATAATAGAGCTGTCCTAGATTCCCCAGCTAGGCAGACTGCAGAGCAGCATGGATTCCTCCCTGAGCTCTGAGTTGTCCTCTGGAGGTGTCCTCATTAGCTGTGGCAGAAAGCTGAGTGATTACTCCTGGAACTCAGATACCTGGAAAACTAAGGTGGGACAAAGTTTGTTCTCTCACATTGTAGTTACCTGTGCTGAGGTGAAGCCAGGCAACACCTGAGATGCAAAGTTAGCACTTGTGTGTAACAGTCAACCAAATGGGATAAAGAAAATAACTGGATAGTTATTATTATATTATATATTATATAATATAGTTATTATATATTATATCTTCATTGGCATGAAGAGAACTAGTCAGCTAAAAGCAGCAAAGAATCTTTGAGCCTGAAACTGGTCAATAAATATTCACCTGACTGTTGTGGGACTGAACAGTCTGCTGAGGTGTTGCAGCTTGATGGGACAGTTAAAATAGGGTCCTGCAAGCTGCAGGTTCCATGAGCACTAACCAAAGAGATGGTGTGTTACAAGAGATGAATTGATGCTAAGAGCAAAGGTGTGTCTAAAGAGTGGGGAGGTTTCATGAACACTGACAAATACCTGAAGGTATCATTTCTATTTCAGCTTTTTTTAATTGCAAACATTTGTGCAGAATGACCTTATGTACATCCAAAGGCTTATGGATTATTTTTTTTTAAATATGTCATTTACAAAATAGAAAATTCAATGTCTTTCTATTCTATTTCTAAGAAAAAAACCCAAACAAACCATACTTAAAACAAAAAACCATCTACCAAAACCAAAATCAACCATCAAAAACCACACCAAGAGTTTACTGTGTGCAGTGTTCCTGATCATTTTTTTTTTGCAACAAGCAGAAAGGCCAGAATGTACCTGTGGAGTATTTTGCCTCTCATATATTCTGGGGACAGAAATTAGGGTTTTGGCAGAGTGTGTGCTGGTACCTCTTGTTCGTTGTAGTTGATTAGCTTCGGCAGTTATTGTAAGCAGTGTTTAATTAGTGCAGCAGAGGAATAGAGGCTTGTTCCAAATGCTCTCCAGGGGTTTTTCAGGAAGACATTTGCAGGGCTCTGACTGCATCTCTTTCCAGCACGACTAAAAGAGTTCACTGACACTGAAATTACTGACTTTATTACAGATATTCCACTTAATACTGAAAATCCATAGATAATAGAAAAGTCTTTGGAAAATATGAACTGTTGCTTCTCATTGCTTAACAGAGTACCGTGGGTGAATTTATTTGAAGAGCCCATGCCAGAACTGCTATATTATCAAGCCAGTGTGGGAATAAGGGTATAGAACTCTGCATCCCTCTTCACTAGAGCCATACAAAATTATTGGCAGGAATGCTACTTATAGCTAAAATTTCCAAAGAAATGAGGTGTGGATTCCAGACATGCATATTTTGAGTAAATTGTGGAAGAAAATGAATGCCTCTCTGTGCTGTGTTGCATGAGTCACAGTGAAATAATCTAATTTTTATATCAGAAATTAGATAGCTTGTGGGGATTGAAGCCTTATTGTGTTAGGCTCACCTGAAAAGCTTCTTTAGTTTTTAGATATAAAGACAAGCAGTAAATCACATTGTCTTACTTTCATTGCTGTATGCAAACCCACGGTATGAGGTGACCAAGTTAACACTGTACTTAATTTTCTGGAGTTCCCAGGTAATTGTGTGTTTCCTTTGTGTGTAATAATGCTGGTTCATGGCACAGTGGTGGAGCAGAGCCCCTTGCTGTATTATCTGTCATCTCTCCTCAAGTACTTGCATTGTTCTCCACCAGGACAATGAATAATCTGCTTGATGCTGACTTTGTTCTTTGGACAATGCAAACCCCTTACTAAGGAAAGTGATATTGTTTTTTTCAAAAGCACAAGTATTGACCTTCCCTGAAGTCCAGCAGAATGTTCTGAGCATTTGCAGAGGACAGCCACTTCTCCCTCATTTGTGAAGCCTACAGGAACATTTGCATTGTGACCTTGGGAAGCATTCTCCACTGGCACAGCTCTGCAGATGCTCAAGTCGATGGGAGTTTTATTTCAGGGGGAGCAGCCAAGCCAAAACTGAATGCCCTGTATTATGTGTCAGAGTTGCAGGAAGGAGTTACAGGATGTCAGGCTGCTGAAATAATCCAGCGTGCTGGAGAAAGAACAACACTTCCATCAGCAAATGATGTACAAACCCAACAGATGCTATGCCAAGAAACAAACCAGCAACATCCACTTTTACCTTAATCCATCTGTAGTGGCACGTCACTGGTACTTTGCTGTGAAGTGCAGGTGAAATGAGAGAAATAAAACCAAGCAGTGGTAATTCCAAATTGCCATTGTAAGTACCACCAGTGTGGAAGGCCACTGGGAGCTGAAATCAGGCTCAAAGGGAGCTGACTGTGGCCATCAGCTCAGAATCTGTGATTGATGTGAGCTGTGGTATTTCTAAGATGTCATTTAACTAAACAGAGCAAAGCAAAGTGGAATTGACCCCAAGAGGAGACCCCAGGAGAGAGTGAGTAGCTAAGGAAGAGCAACCTGCACGGGGTAGTCAGCGTGTGGTGGAAGCTGCACACCCCTCCTGCAGGGAGGAGCTGTTTGCAGTCCTTTGGTAGGATTTTCTATCGTGTTAGTTCTGTCTGAACTCTCCTGGGCTCTGTTCCTGTACACTAACCCCAATTGTGCTCCAGGGTGTTCCTGCAGCTGTAGCCTAAAGGATGACCTCTTGTGTCCAGCACCTTTTTGCATGGGTGGAGTGGAGAGCAGCTCTCCGTGAACCTTCAGCTTGTGCTTCTCCATGCTGCTTCCTCTCAACGCTCTCCTCTCTCTGGCCCTGCCTAACTCTGACTCTGCCTGTTCATGGGGTTTTCCTTTGTGCTTGATCTAACCATGTGGTAGAACAATACAAATGGAACATGGTTCTGTCAAGCACCATGGAAGGCTGCATACTCCCTGCCGCATGGCATGCTGGGAAACTCCTGCTGTTTTCAGAAGCATCAAAAGGTGAGAGATTCCCCCTTTTCTCCCAGGAAAAAATGAAGAAGGCGGAGTGTTGTTAAACCAGGCACTGCAGTGGGGAGCCCTGGTGATGTTTGGGACAGGCTTCTCAGGGGGTTTGCATGCAGAATAACCATTTCTAAGTAATTAATTTCTGTTTAATTGCTCCTAGCACGAAGAAGTTAGGCATCTTGTTGATTAATATGTTTTGAGGATGATTCCAACTGTATGTACACAGATGAAGAATCATTTTTGTTTTTACCTTCTAAACAATGTAAGCTACATCTCTCTATTTGAGCTGGCCAGTGAGTCCTACTCCAGGTATGCTTTGGATGCTGTTTCTGTAACAAAATGCCTGCTACTTAACATAATTTTGGGCCTGATCTGAGCAATCTTACTGTGCTGACCTTTCATTGTACTGCAAAAAAACTTCACAAGAGTCTGCAAAGCAGTGTCTTTTATCTCTTGAAAGGACACAGGTAACATGGCCTGGATGAAAATGGCATTATCCAATAGTTACACAGCACAAAGCTGAGTCAGCATTTCCAAATGGGTCATTTTAGCTTTGAAAGCATCAAGAACTTTTAACATATTTACTTTCCTAACTTCACCCTTGTCTAAAATAGAGATAATTACATCTCCTCATAAAGGGCTTATTGGAAATAACTGCCTCATCTTGCAGATTTGTTACATTCTGTTGTGGACCCTTGAGAAGGACACCTGAGATTCTTAGATTTTATCTGTAATTACTGATAACAATTAATACTGGCAATGAAATGATAACAAACAATGTGCCTCTTTCTTTCCCTGAAAATCTATGAGGATTGTGATCTAGGTGTTCCTGTTTTTTTGTCCAAGTTTTAGACAAAATGATCTCCGATCTTATTTATTTTTGCCAAATATGGGGCAGGTAAATCCATCTTTTCTAGAATATCAGGTTGGTATTCAAACCCCTGTTGAGACAGCTTGGTTTTGGTTTTTTTGGAACACCTCATGCACTCCTTTTAAGTCCTTTGGCAAAGCTAAGTTTTAAAAACTGAAATCAGGTTTGCTAAACAGTGTTTAAAAAGAATAGGATGCAATGGTATTTGTCTCTGTTGCATCATTTCCCCAGGTGGGAATTAGAAAGACACCTAAAATCTTTGAGTACTCCAAAATGTACTGTTTCTTCATCTGAATACTGTTGTTTTGCAGAATGGGCACGTGTTTGTTTTATGATACTGAGGAATTGCAATGCTCTGGTACCTGCTAGTGGTGCCACATAAGCTGTGAAATGAAAATGTGGTCAGAGTAACTAGCCAATTGGGATAAACACAGTTGTCATCAGTTAAACACAGACCTTGCTGCTGCCTTGGCTACTCATTTTACTGCAAACTGAATTATTCTTCATTTTGGAAAATAGTAGAAACTCCCAGGTCACGTTTTACCTGCGTCAGCAAGTTCCCAGCTACAGTGCACACACTCTTTCAGGTACAATAAAGTGACCAAAGGCTGGTCTGGATGAGTAGGATGAAACCAAGTGTTTCTGCATCTCCCTTCTGTGGCTTTCCACGGGTGATTTTCTAATGTCCTGAACCCTGTCATGTTCACCCTGCAGCACTGCACTGATAAAACCCTGTGTGTAGAAATGGGTCTGCACATTTAAATTGGTCTGTAAGCAGATGGCTGAATTTCACATTAGTATCCCAGATGGGAATATCTTAATGGAGCGGCCACCTGTTCAGGTGATCTCAAGACTCAGGTCAAACAGTAAATTTTATCTAGTCTCTGGCAGGTGATTCCTGCTGTCTCACAGTCTGACAAGACTACTGAGTATTTGCTGAGCATATACATGCTATTGATTACCACTGACTTGGTGCTTAGCTGGGTTAAGTGTGATTTAAACTTATTCAGAAGGAAAAAAAAACAACAAGCACAAGAAAAAAACAACCAAAAAAAAAGAAAAATCAGAAGAAAAAAAATGAAGACAAAAAGAAAAATGTGAAGGTGATACTTGCTCCCATCCTGTCCTGCTGAGCTGAGAGGGCATTCCACTGTTGCAAGTGTGGAGGCAGTGGACTGATGCCCAGGCAGGTTCACCTTCTTATCACTGCTGTAGCATAACAAGATGTGGGCCAAAGTTATAATGCCATCAAGAGAGAAAAACTGCTGAGTCAAAATGTGGTAAATATTCTTTATTTACTTTGCCAGAAAGCTTGAAACAAACAAAAACTGACTTTCACCTTCTAATTTTATATAGGCCTTTTTCTCCTTCATCAAGTGTGCCACTTGCTTTTCCATCCTCCTTTTTTCCCAGATGAATCTTGTATCCATCAGTAGTCTGACATGTATATGTAATAAATTGTTACCCTGTGCAACTTCATGATGATTGTGATTATTCTTTCAAACAAAACTTTTGCAATATAAAAATCAGATATGCTTCTTCAAGGGTTAATGTGGGGATTTCCCAGATACTTTCTGATCACTGAAAAATGTTGAGTTTTCAAGGCATACTGTAATTGGAGTTTTACCAAATAACTGTTCTTTTTTGGCATTATTTCCAAGGGATCATAAACAACCAAATGTACTGTCTCGTAGACCTAAGAAAGAATATTTGAATTGCACAGCTAAACCAAAGTGTGTCTGTGAAATCAGAATGTTAGATTGCCTGCAGAATTGCTTGCCTTCCGTGCATCACCCCGTGGAGGTAATGGGCAGCATTAATTAAACTAATAGTGGGTTTATGTGACTTCTTTTTTTCTTACAGAAAAGAGTATGTGGTGATAAAATGAGCAGTGGTGTGTTTATCAGTCTGGGAAGGGGAAGCAGGTGATGAATACCCTCAAGTCTCTAAAAGCAAATTTCAGCTCAGGTTGAAGTTTTTATTGATTTTTTTCAGGTCCTTATAAATGGAGCTTGCTCAGATCTTTCCTGAGAAAGCCTTGCAATTGACTTTTAAATCTTTGGATGAGTTAAAAATGCTCTGGGTAGTTACAGTCCCTGGACATTGTACGAGGTTCCTGAGACAATTCTGGTGCTTCCATTATGAAATATGGAGTGAGTGGGCAGGTATTGCACGGTGGGGGCTTGGCAACACTTTCCTTACATCCACATTTATTAATACTCCTGTTTCCTTGAAGCCCAGAGATCGAGTTTCCAACCTGCTGTTATTAAAAGAATAAAACCAAACCTGAAAAGAACTGATTAGTTCACTGAGCCTAATTGGAAAAGCATTTCATTAGAACGGGTCAAAAACCTAGTCAGAGAGGTCTGGCAGTCATGGTATAATGGTACATTAGGGAGTGCTTCCAACTAAATATGGTCTACCTGTTCCTTAATTAAAATGAAAATGATTTAAACTGCTATTACTTTCCTTTGTTGTTTGTTTAACCTCTTAATAAAGGTATCTTATTGTTGGAAAATCGACAGGGTTCTCTCATAAAAAAATTGCCCTCAAAACTAATGCTAATACTGAGGTCTGAAAATATGGGGAGGGTTTAATGGTATCTGTAAAAATCCTTTGTCATTTGAGTGCACCAAGATGGCTCCTGATTCCATTGTGTTCCTTTTTCTTGCTGCTCCAAATGCAAAAAAAAAAATTACTTTACTGGAGCTGCTTTGGAGCCGACTCCAAACGTGCTTCAAAAAATACCTTAACAGGTAGGCTTGTTAGACAAGGAATGAATCTATCAGGGGAAGAGTGAAAGAACAGAGGCTGGGCTTGGGAGTCATTGCAAAAGCTGCTGAACACAATTATTTGGCAAGAATCAAAATCGTGTGCAGAAACTGGGAGCTGACAGGAGGCAATGCCGAGAATGGATTCCAGCAAACCTGCAATTGCTGCACTTAGCAGAAATGGTTTGCTGGAATATATTTTCCTTTTTTTTTTTTTTCAGGGTCAGAGGATTACAGAAGTAAATTCACTGGGAAGTGTTTCATGGACCTTGTGTGTCCCGAGAAGTGTCGCTGTGAGGGGACAATTGTGGACTGCTCTAACCAAAAGCTGACTCGCCTGCCCAGCCACCTGCCCGAGTACACCACTGATCTGTAAGTGCTGCCCCTCTCACAGCTGCTCAGCAGGGCAGCTTGCTTTGCCTAGGTGCAAAAAACACTTGGACCAACACCTTCTACTTTCATCTCTGTGGAAAAAGTTGGTTTTCTTTCAAAGGAGCACCACAACTCCCTCATTTCCTTCACAGTGTGGGGAGCAGAGAGGAGCTGTGGCCCTGTGCATCACCTGCCCGTGTGTGTCTTCTGGAAGTGGGGGCCTGTTGTGAGGCCCAAGCTGTGTGGTCTCTTTCCACTCTACCTTTGAGGACTTTGTCTTTGCATCTGGTCATTCTCATTGAAGACACAGGTTAACCCTTTTGAGTGAAATCTGTGATCAGGAGCTCATTCCATCTCAGTGGTGCCTGCTACTTGGAGTGTCTCTCATTAAATCTAAAGTATTATTAAGCTATAAGTAATTTTCTGCCATTTATTTTATCTCAGAGATTCTTCA
The DNA here is from genome assembly GCA_024611195.1 of Ceyx melanurus. Taxonomy (NCBI): domain Eukaryota; kingdom Metazoa; phylum Chordata; class Aves; order Coraciiformes; family Alcedinidae; genus Ceyx; species Ceyx melanurus. Next base: position 87,349 of record JANHGL010023579.1, on the reverse strand, counting down.
GAATTATAATATACTGCTATTGTGTGAAAAAAATATGTTTATTACTTCGTAACAAGAATCTGGTTCTTTTGGTATATGCCCCTTCAAACAAAATATCTTTTTTGTATTAGTATTCTACTTATTGTACTTAAGGTATTCTGTTTAAACTCCCCCCAAAAATTGTTGATCTAAAGTTAAGGTAGAAAAATGAAACAGATGCATCCAGAAACATAGCAAAGTCTCCAAATAGAAGAATGGAGCTGCATGGAATCAGAGGGAGATTTTTTTTTCATCCCAAGACAGTGGCCTTTGTGTTAATTTTGCAGATGAGTAGACTGATGAGAAATGACCTGAAATCAGATCCCTTCTGTTTACACAGATCACATCTCCACTGGCCTGTCTTCTGCAGCAGGATGAGAGAGGGGGTTTGGTCACACAAACAAGGCTGGGTAGTGGCTGCAGTTAATAATCCCTTCTCCTGTGTGCTGGGAGGAGGCGGCATTCTGACTGTCCTTTGGCATTACAGTCCTAAAGGCATCTCCAGCCTTTACAGCAGATACCCATCTGTGCTCCCTTTCCTTCAAAGCTAAACTCTTTTCACTTTAGAGAGATGGCAGATAGTGTCCTGCTTAACAAAGGTCATAGTTCCCTGCCTGCCAGCCTTGTATGTCACTGAGATGTATCTATAGACAGCTGAGAAGTACTAAATGTCTCTGTTTGCTCCTATCAGGCGTTTGAATGACAATGATATTTCTGTTTTGGAAGCTGTTGGACTCTTCAAGAAATTGCCCAACCTCAGAAAAATGTAAGTTGGAATCACTTGCTTGTTAGAATACATGGTGCCTTGGATTATAAGCAAGGAGGAAGGGATGCTTTTTTGATATCTTTGTCCTGCACTAGCAGAAATTGCTTTTTTTAACATGAATTTCAGAAAAATAAATGAGTTGCCTGTTAGATGGACAGGCCCAGTTAAAGCACAGTGACAAATGAAGATCCCTAGGCTGACATCTCACTGTTCCTTATGCTATAAAGTCTTTGGCTCATGGAGACTGAAGGGTATTCTGTCCCAGATGTTTTTCAGATATATGCTTATTGCTAGAGATGGCGACAAGATTTACTACTTTGATTTTGTCTTTTGAATGTATTGTGCGACTCCCAACTAGTGTGAGTGTTTCAAATACTCAAAGGAAAATAATATTCCAAGATACAGATGATGGCAGTTTCTTTGGATCATTATTTTCTTAGAAGAGTCAATTAGCTGATACAGAGATCAGTCATTCAAAAATGCCTGCATAATTCTATTAACAGCCTGAGTCCTGGCACTGTATGGTCTGTATATTTAATAAGAGGTGTGTTTTGGAAAGGGGATAATATGTTAAGATGCCTCTTGATAGGCTTCTAAATGGATCTTCTGAAGTTATTTAAAATGTTAACCCTGTGGTCCCATTGCTAATTAGTCATCTAACTGCTTGCTTTTAGTAAGATGTTACTGCTAGACTCAAGGTAATTTAGGGAAACCAACCACCCAGGCTTTTTGTTCAGCATTCATTTCATGTGTTTTCTGCCATCTGGAGCTTCTGAGCCATTTGAATCCATGTAAGATCTCAAGGGCTTAGAAAAAAAACTGTAGCAGGGTTCTCAGATGGGTTGTATTTCTGCAGGAGCTGCAGCACTGCAGGTTAGGGAGCTGGGGGTGTATTTGTGCAAGCACGGGACACCAGACTTGAGGACTTAATCATATCCATTGGCCTCATTGTTTAGGAATGATCCATAAATTGTAGTTACTTAGAAAAAAATATTAAGTGCTTTGTTGTGTATGTACATAAATAGTGGGAATAAAAGATGCATGATATGGAAAGGGACACACACACTGGAAAGCATCTGTCCTCCTCAAACCTTCAGGATTTGTGGTTTGAAAATTGGAGAGGTGTGATAGCTGGAATTTCTTTCAAGTTCTGGTGGGTTTCTTCCCATTCCCACCAGTCAGGCAGGTGGAAGGGATGCCTGGGCAGGCCTGCATCATCACACATCAATGCAACATGAAAGGGTTATGAGGAGTGGGGTTTTTAAGAGTGTGTTTCCTGTGAAACAGAAAATCCTTCTGCTCTGTGTTTGGTGGCTGATGAGAGCTGAGGTGTCCAGGTGCAGTTCAAACGCCTGGCAAAAAAAGAAGTTGTGTCCTACACCTCATAAAAAGTGTCTTTCATATGGATTTTTAGTGGCAGCCTCCAAGCAGAGGCTCTCTAGGTAATCTTTGTAGTTGAGCTAATTTATTTTGTTCTACCTGATGTTGTAAAGAAGTATTTCAATAAAGGGATTTTTTTTCATAGAAGTAAAGCAGAGTTTCAGCCATAACCTTTGTATCTTCATCTGTAAAAAAACAGATTAAACTTACTTTTTGTAATCCTTTTAGTACCATTTTGTGAAGGGAAGGGATTACCAGGGAAAAAAAAAAAAGAACAAACAAACAGCCCTTGCTTTCTATGTTACTCTTTGGGTTTTATGAAGAATCCTCCTGCTAGGAAGATGCCTCTCCCCATTATGCAAGAAGGGAAATGCAGGGAAATACCAGCAGATAAATTGCTGCTGGTCCTAATGCAGCAGCTCTGTGTGTGTGGCAGGAATGTGATGCTTGTGCTTTTCAGTAAGTCTTACTGCTTATTGCCACGATTACATGAAAGAAGAAGGGTATTGATCCAGCCCCCATTTTTCTGTGTGTATAAGGGACAAGAAATTTTACTGTTATTTGATTGGCAATATTGACTCTGTCTCATATTCCTTGTCTGTTCAAGTGTTAAGGGAAAACAGCAGGTGGAGGAATCTGTCTGGAAATTGCATTGCTTCCTGGGCTTAAGAAAACATTTCAGAGCTTTGCAGCAGCAGACTGTTAGATTAAATCACCCTTCCTTTCTTTTCCTTTTTTTTTTTTTTTTTTTTAATTTTAAATTTAATCTCTGTAGTTCTTTTTCTTCTGAAATGAATCTGGGTATCTGAATGGGCATTTGAAGGAGTGCCCTGACTGCCTTTCATTCCATTTAAGACTAGTAACAGATCAATGTCAAGCAGAGAGAAACTACTTGCAGAGTACTGCAGTTCCACCGTGGCTAGTGAAGCATCAGCACCACTCCAGAGACAGAAGAACTGACTCTTCTTTCCTCTCCATGGGTGTTTTATCTTGTTGCCTCCTCATCTTACACTACACTTAAGTGTAGCTTTGGTTTAGAATGCAAACACTCCAAGGTGTTGTGCAGCTTGGAGCTGAAGGAGGGTTGAGGTTTTACTTGCATTGTAGGTGTACCCTGGCATTTGTCTTTGCTCACTTGGTCTCCAGCAGTTGTCTGTGTCTGTGTGTGTGCTCTGGCATATCACAGAAAAAAATTAAATTAAAATCTTAAATCTCTTTTAAATCTTGCCAGTGTTGTAAAGTAAGAATAAAAAAAGCCCAAAACATGGCAAGTGTCAGACCACCTTGCAATAGGTGGTACTGCCAGCCCCACTTCTAATCTATAATTAGCTTTTGGGGTATAATTTGTCTGCAAGTATTCTTCCTAAGATGAATCTTATTATATGATATGTCAGCCCAGGGTTTAATACATTTTAATGCAAAACAAAATTGAATTCTTGATACAGAAATGTAAAGGTCACAGAGCCATGATGCAAAGTTATGCCACATTTTATTTAGGAAATACATTGCTAAGATTACCCTGCTGGTTTTTAAAAGGTTAACATGTCTGCCTATGCCTTTTGGAAAAAAAAAAAACAACAAAAAAAACCAAATACCAAAAACAAAAACCCCCCAACCTGCTTCAATAATTAGCTGCAAGCTCCCATATCCATAACCTACATTTTAAACCATCTTTATGTTTCCTGCTTTTCACAGTGGAATAAAAAGGTTGATGTAGATTCCTGTAGACAGATCTAACCCAGTCCAGCAATAATTTGTTGGATTCTCCAGTGGGTTTTGCAAACTGTCCTGAGGTCTGCACTGCTTTCATTGAGTTCTTATGGTATTACCTCACCTGAGCTTGCAAATGTGAAGGGATGGCTGGGCTCTGAAAGTCCAAATCCCATTCCAGCAGCTTCCAAACCCAAGGACTGTGTAGCTGGGGTTTTGCATGGTGCTTAGGAAAGAGCAGATGGAACCTGCTTGAAGGGCAGGAGAAACACAAGGATGCCTTTCTGAGCTCCAGAACAGTGGAGCAGCTCCATGACTTGAGTTTTTGGGCTTATCCTATCCCTGTGAAGTGGAAAGATTCTGGGACCTGCTGCCCTCCAGCCCTGGGAGCTGGAAGTTTCTGCCCTCCACAGAGGAGTCTGTTGTGACAAGATCTTCCCACTGGACACAGGAAGATCCCACAGCAGGCAGGGCTGAGGAGCAACACTACTCTTCACTGAGGTGAAGTTTTTTCCTCTTGTGGAACAGTTCTTTGCTCACAGCAACTACCAAACAGCACAAAGCAAACACTGGGGACCCCACAACTCCCTGAGGCTGCCTCAGGGTGTTAATCAGTGAAAAAACCCTGCAGTGCTTGGGGACTCCCATGGCAGTGGGAGCCTGGAGGGATCTTCTGGCCATGGCAGACAGGTTCAAGCTCCAGAACCCCCTGGGTACCTAACTTAGTGGGAGCACAGAGGTAATGGGATGCTGACCCACAGGGAGAGGCTGCAGTTCCCACCTATAATCTCCAAAGCACCTACAGAAAATCAGTGGGACTGGTCATTCCTAATGAGGTCCCAGCAGCTGTTTTTTGCAGAGAAAAACATTGGCAATGAGATCAAAATAAAATGTGAACTTCCATACTTCGTGCAGTGCTGGGGAGAAAGGAGACTGACCTCCTTTCTTGGAGAATAAGAACAAAAAAATACATCTCAGAACCTGAAAGGGACATCTAGCAGTTTATTCTGTTAAATCTTGCTGGAGTTACTAAGTGAACTTAAAATATGGTCTCCTAATAAGAAATACCAGGCTGTCTTGGCAACAGCTGGTGCTGCCAACCCCACTTCTACTATAGAATTACCTTTGGAGGTTTAATTTGTCTGTAAATATTTCTCCTGCATTGAATTGTATGGAGTGTCAGCCCAGGATTTAACACTTATTCACAGTAAACTGACTCATGCTAAAGTTTGCAGACTAGAAGTTAGTTTCCAAGACAGAATCTCAGGTTTCTTGGGGAGGTGATAGTAGTTTGTGCCTTTGGAAACAGCTGTTAGCTGCTGTTCTTTTCCCTGCCATGGCAGTTGAGGTTGCACTCATCTCTCACTTGTACAAAACCAGACTTTATTTTCTGGAAATGATGATGTAGAGAGTGTCATGCTCAGTGGCATTTGGGCTTCTCATGTGCCTGCCTTTTTTTCCAACAAGACCATCAGTCTGCTCTGCTCCATCAATGAGGGAGTGTCACTGAGTGTAGTATTTATTTCAGTGCCACCCTGCTTCTGAGAGCACTCTAAAAGCCAGCCAGACTGTTGGCAAAAGCTGTGAAACCTTCTCTGCACCCTCCAGAAGAATGCAAGAGCATTGAGATTTTCCTCCTAGCAGATACTCAAAAATTCCAAGCACATCACAGACAGAAATATTCTTGGGAATATTCCATACTCAAGAGTCCCAGGCTCCAGGTGAGACCACACAGAGCCTTGGCAGTTGGGCTGTCCTGCTGGGAAGGTGTGTGGTAGGTAGCACAGTGGTGAATTCCATGCTGGAATGGTGCAACTGGCCCAGCAGGTACAGCAGGACAAATGGCTCTGTTAAGTATGAATAGAATCCAGCTTGTTCCCTCTCGGAGTTTAAGATCAACAGAAATAATATTATTATAAACTTGATCCATAAAGTAAATAAAATCTGGCTGAAAAGTGAGCTGTGTGAACAGTGTCACCTTGAGAACTTCTTAGATCTGTTCATTTCCTAGTCACAGCCCCACAGAAAGTGAACTTAAGCTTTCTAAAAAAAATTTATTTTGACCTCTTGCCCAAATTAAAAGTCTGAAAATAGGATTAAGTCTTATCACTAGGGTAAATCAGGGAGTTCTTATGGAAACAATACCCTTTCTTGAGTGACCAGGTTGACTGTAGGTTCCCATTTGGGTCCTGACAGAGGGAATAGGGAGCTTGGGAAATATTAAACTCATTTTCTTTCCCACTGTCTTCCACTATGTCAAGAAGAATTCCTTATAGAAACTTAATGTTTCAGGAGAATGGGGCTTGTCTACACTGGGAGTTTGCTGTAAAATCTTTCAGCAGGTTTTTTAATTAAAAATAAAAAATAAAATTCCTTGTCAAGCACTATGATCACAGAAGAAAGATTCTTTCAGTGCTGGGAAGGATGGAGTAGAGCTATCTTGAGTCACAGAGCAGACAAAAGTTTCACTACTTTCATTTTTCCAAGGCATACAGCAGCTGATTATTTTTGCTGGTAATTGTAGACTGAAAAATATGTGATTTCTCATGTTTATTTTTCTAGCTTTAAGGAGGATACATTTACTATGGTTTTAGTGAATGAATGCTGTCATCTAGCTTTTTTCTTGGTGCATGTATGGGAAGGTTTAATTCAGGAAGGCAAATAAAGAAACCCAGGTTGACAGAACATCTGCTTTGATCATATTCCAAGCAGGATTGCAGGACAGTGTCATCTTTACCTCTTTATTATCATGAAGCTTGTCTTTCCTCTGCCTTGCAACTGTGATTTCACCATAGCATTTAATCTTAGATTTTCAGTTTTGTTGTTTTTTTTTTTTCATGGGAAAGATCTATATAATTGACTTGTTCTGAAACTGCCAGCAGATTTTTGGTTGCAAGAATCAGGCATTATTAACTCAAATGAGAGAAGTTTGCTCTCTACAGAAGTTCTTTAGCAGCAATTAAAATTTAGGTGGTTTGGATTGTATAAATGTGCCAAGTCCATTGCAAATTGTGGCCAGCCTTTTCTTCCAATATATGCTCTTTTTTTTGCCTGTTAAATGGTACCCTTGTTTTAATATATATGACTATCTTTTATATGATAAAAAACCAACTAATACAACTTTAAAAACTACAAGTACGGGTCAGTTTGCAGTCAATGAGTTGAACATCTAAGTCTTTGTATATTTTATAGTAACTCACCCCCCCCACCACAAACATTATTTATTCATTTATTTTTGTACAAACATGCATCATGGCATGATTTTTACCCGGAAAGGGATCGTTGGGAGCATTTCTTTCTGCCAGCATTCAAAAGAGATGCTGTGCTGTAAATATTTCCACTAGGGAAATAGCTGAGCCCCAAAATTAAATGCACATGTCAGAATATCCTTCCTTGACTTGCTTTGACAATGAACATAAACTCTTCATGTGAGTGTTAGCACAAAGTACTAGCCCTCTGGAAAGCCAAATCTGCATGGAAGTATTTCTCCACGTTTTAATGTTGTTTTTGGCCAATTGCTGGTGTGCTCCTATTCTTTCTGATCACAGAATGTACAAGAGGTGATGGGCCACATGCTGTAGAGCCCATTATCTGACAGTTTCTCAGCAGACATAAACCAGTGTACTCGTTTCCCACATGAAACCTATCTCCAAGGCTCCACTTCATTTTATTTTATTAAGTGATGACTTCTGCAAAGAGCAAGACCCACATTATTCCTGTCTGAGGCCAAGCTGTCCTGTTGCCATGTCTCCTGTCATCTTTTATCCCAACAAGATGGTTTCTTCTTCTGAGGAGAGTAGCCCAGGTGTTAATCTGATATCTTGTCATTTGTTTTATGTCACCTGGAATTGGATTTTGGAACTATTACTCATGTTGCCTGTGTATTGGGATGATTTCTGGAATAATGTGCTATTCAGTATGAGTAAGAGTGTTGGAATTTGGTATCTTCTTGGGAGCAAGACCATATATTTGACTTTCTTTTTTGTTGTTGTTGTAGACAGATAAACTGTAAAAGACTGGTGTTTCCTGTGGTAAATCTAAACAAATGTCAATATTCCTCATCATCTGTAACAGGTCACCACAGGAGATGCTTGAAGGACTGAGGCCCAAGATTGTGCTGTGCTCGAGTCCTTTTATATGAATGTTTTAAATAATTAAATGCCATTTATTTTTATGCATCTCTAATGGAATTTTATCATTCAGAAGTTTTCCGTTCACTGGGTTTTTCTCACAACTATGAAATATTCAAAAGATCAATTTTGCATTTCATCAGAACTTCATTTGACTTGGTAGATTGAAGTTTTCCAATGTTAATCTATAAGCAAACATCTTGAGACTGTATAGGCAGAGTAAATATTTAGAAAATAATGCTGTACATTGCAGTAGCTCTGAACTGAGAATTAAGTGATGCTCAGTTGGAGTGGTGCTGTTAGGTTTTTGTTCATGTGTTTAAGTTAGTATCAGATCCATGCAGTCACATGGGTTTCGTGGTACTCCAGTGCTGAGCTGAAAACCAGGGAAAGGTCCTGCTATGCTAAAAAAAGTGGATCTTTCAACATGTGGTACCTGTTTCAGTGGTAAGAACATTAACTCATTCTTGCCAAAATTGCACCCAGTCCCAAATGTGATCCATGACTTCAGGACATAAATCAGATGTTGGAAAACATCACTTTGTCCTTGAGACCCTTATGAGCAAGAATGGCATGAGATGCAAGAGCTGGTAGTCCCATCATTTGAATACTCTTGATATATCTGCTGTAATTTTGGTTTTGATGAGTGAAGGGGAGCTCTAAGTACAGAATTAAGTATGGAAGTACAGAAGGTATACTACAGGAATTCTCTATGCTCTTCTTGCTGAATCAAAGTATCTCTGGATAACCACTAAAAGGCACATATTCTTCCTCTCTGCCTTCTTCCAGTGTGATGACACATGTTTGGAGTAAAACAGTGATAATGTTCTTACTGTGACTGGTTATGTCCTTCCAGAAATCTAAGCAACAATAAGATCAAGGAGATCCGAGAAGGCACATTTGATGGAGCTTCAGGAGTGCAGGAGCTGATTCTGACAGAGAATCAACTGGAATCAGTACATGGAAGAATGTTCAGGGGCCTCACAGGGCTGAAGACGTTGTAAGTGCCAAGACTTGTCTTTGTGTGGTCCCCTGTAAATGGAGTGCGGCTGCTCAAGTTCATCAGTGCCTGCTAACATAGCTGTTACTAGACAAAAATGCTCTAGGACAAGGTCTCGTGTCACTGTCATGAAGTCCTCAGTATGTTTCTAGTCCTGGGTAGGTTTGAGATTTATCTGCTCTTTCTGTGGAAACACAGATATTTTCCAGGATTTCAGGAGTAACCCAACGGTGAAGCTGTCATGGGTCCAATTTTGGCACTTTGAAACAATTAATACTTGTGATATTTACTGATTTCCCATGGAAACAAGGCATATGGGAACGTGTTTGTATCCTCTCCCTCCTCCTCCTGGAATTGGTAACTTAATCATAACTTAAATGAGTTGGATGCTGTCAGTAGGTAGACTAAAGGAATCAAAATGTCATTTTAAATCTACCATTTATTCATTAGCAGCAGACACTCCTGATGTTGAAAAGTCTCATGGCACAGTTACTTCAGTCTAAAAATCAAAGTTTCACTTCCAGGACTTTGGCCTGTGATGACAAATAGGAAACTCTTCTTTTGCTGTTCCTTTAACATGTTTTTTTCTGTGGTTACAGCCATCTGTTCTGTAATGTATGCACTTTACTAAGGGATTTGAAAATACTGTCCATAGATACTAAATTAATTTTTATACTGTAAAGCAGCCTGTGGCATTGCTCCTAAAGAAAATTCAGCATTTTTTAATAAAAAGATGCTTAACATTCAAGCTATCCTGCTGACCTGACCTACATTTCCCCCTAGCTGATAAAGCAGTCTAAATATACACAGCATGAGATGAAGATCTGCAAGTATAAGTTTTCCTCCAGGAAGGGCACACAGTGCATGGTGAACCATGATATGAAACCAAAGGGTTTGGCTTCAGAGACATGTATTTTTAGCCATTAATTGACTTCCTTTGAGTGTTAAAACTGTAATATTTTTTAAAAGGCCACATTGGACTGGGTCATGGTCCAGTTTGGAAAAGACTGTTTTTTTCTGGAGTAAGTCACCATGCAACATACACTGGCATCCACATTCAGTCACCCCATCCTGCCTCATACTTTATATACAGAATTGACAGTGTTTTCTACTGCTACTGAGCCACTAAGGCCCCTTCCTTATTTACTACCCTCTTCATTTTAGACCTTGTGGTCTTGACCTGACTTTTCAGGCAGCTTACTCTGTGCCCTGTGACTCTTTCTGTCACAGTTTTTCCCCCACTGCAATACCAGAACTTTTGGAACTATGGTGCCTGTGATCTAACTGTCCACAGAGAACAGCAATGCAAAAGCAATCTAATGTTCAGGTCTTAAAACACTGTGATTACACCCTGAATTTCTTCCCACCCATATCTAATCTCTCCTTAGTGTTTCTCAAACATCTCTTGATGTAGCAGCTAAACATCCTAATGGCAGATACCAATCTGAGACTTAAATCCAGACTTCGAAGGGAGTCTGAATTTTCATTCTGCACTGCATTAATTGGATAGAGGGGAATTATCCCTCCTCGATCTGGAGGATCAGTTCACTGCAACAGCAGCATGAGCTGCATTGATTTTGTGGATTTTTGGTAGTATGCTTTAATTACTGAATAATTTTTCACCTAAGTAGGAATATCACAACTCCATAGTGATGTTTACAGACCCAGATGTGGGTTGTCATGCAGTGTAACAAATACACATGAGCTTTTTTTTGCTATGGAGTGAAACAAGATCCTAGAGTCTTTCAGATTAATTGGGCTTTATCATCGAGCTCATTGTTACCATAACAACTCAGAGAGATGCATCTTCCAAAACACAGCACTGATTCATCTGCTACAAGCACTGAGAAAAGACCATTTTATAGGATGGTTACTGCTTTGTTCTCAATTAGTGATTGTAATGACATTTCAGAGCTTGTGTTAGGTCTGGTGATCTTGCTTAAGCTATTCCTTTATTTCTGCTCAGGATGCTGTTTCCTTCCATACTTCTGCAGCATGGATTACAAAAAACATCCATAATAGACATAATGCAACTAGTGTTGTACTTGTCACACATTTCTGGCAGTCTTTCTCAATTATCTCTGAAATACATCTTCACTTACTCTCAGATATTTACTAAATTAAGACTTCAGTTCTTATTTCAAGATTGCTACTAGTCATAATTTTAATTGCATGCTACTTTCAGATGTGGAGCTCCCAACAGCCTCTAATGCTGTGTGGTAGAAATGCATTTTAAATTCATGAGGCAATGTTTACAGGCATCAAGCCCTCCTATAGTGGTGACAGCAATCAATAAAAATAGAGACCAGTGCTTGACAAAAGAAAGCACCAGATAAAGGACTTTCTAACTTGAAATTATACTCCCAGTAGTTCCTAATTCCCTGTTTTAACCCTTGCAGGATGCTGAGGAGCAACTCTATCAGCTGTATTAACAACGACACCTTTGCTGGACTGAGCTCAGTGAGGCTTCTCTCTCTGTATGACAATCACATCAGCACTATCACTCCTGGAGCCTTCAGCACATTAGTCTCTTTGTCTACAATGTAAGTTATCTTTTTTTTTTTTTTTTTTGATACAAACAAGTAATGATGCTGTTATTCTGTGTTTCCCACTTAAAAAGACAATATTTGAGTTTCAAAATCAAACTACTTGTTGGTAGTATATCAAAAACCTCACTCAGGGAAGGAAAATGTCATGCTACTGAAATTGCAGATTTGGAGGATTCAAGGTGTGATTTAGAAAAACATTTAAATTGCTTCACCAGGAGTGGCTGAAAAACCTTTTTGGTTACCAACCTCAGGCAGGATGACTCTATGTTTTGGCATGTCATAGTCATCTGTGTGCCACAGTAGAAGTTCAAGTAAAACTTTGTCTCTGCAGATTCCAAAGTGCATAGTTTATCAATCTCTTCAGTGCTGTGAAGCTACTTTAGTTTCAGTGGAGTATAATTTTGTAACAACAACTTCTTGGATTACAGCTGAATTAGTTAACTGTCAGAAGAAATCTACTGGCTAATGCTTAGATTTTCACCAGAGCCTAAGAGGACAAAGTATTCAAGTCCTACTGAATGTGAATTTGAAAATCCCAGCCTAAGCTTTTCTGATAATTCTCTTCTATTTCTCAATCCTTCTTTGAAGTGTTTCCCTTGCTTCTTAAATATGTTTACATGCCTTTTGTAGTGTGTCCATTTTAATAAAGTGCAGACTGATAAATATGGAAAGAAAGTCTGTTCTTTGTTTCCAGCTGTGAGGGGGGGCCCTGATGTTGCTGTTAATGGAAGTTGTCTGCTTGATTCCTTTCACACTGCCCTGAAAGTACATCTGAATTGTCCAGTCAAAATAAACTAGTGATGCTGTTGCAGTTCAGGTTTTGAAAGCATTTTCCATCATGTTTGGGGGAAGAAGTGCTGATTCTCAGCTATTTTGTTGCTCACACTTCCATTTTCTTAGAACTTCTCACCAGCAAATCAGTTAGCATTTTCCATTAGCTCCATGCAGCATAAAGAACCCAGACTACTTTTCTTACATTTACTCTCTGCAGTCCCAAAAATCTCTTGGAAATTGATGGGCAAAGAGAGAAAGACAACCAGATTCCTTCTGTTTTCCAGTCACTGGTCCAAGCGAGCAGTACTTGCTGACAGCTGGTTCTCTCTGCCCACTGCTCGTGCAGTTGTTTCCCTGCTTCCTTCTGCAGATCCCTTCATTGCTGCAACTCTCTGAGTCGAGTCCCTACCTTGTTGACACGGAAGTGTATTTGTCATGTTTCCTTAGCAGATTGCCCATTGTCTCCTTTTTTAGCAGTTGAAGCTGCTGCTAAGTGGAATGCTTTGCTCTGGCAGTGATCCACAATCGTGTTGGTCGTGGCAGGTTCCTAGCTGTGTCTTCATCAAAAAAAAAAAAGTGATTTTTTGACACGTTTTCATTCTGTGCTTGATCCACAGACAGGAGAAAGTGTGTTTTTGTCTTCTTCAGACGTTGGTTGAAGGCCACAGCGATATTTCCCATCTAAATGCAATATTCAGATGTGTTCATTTCCCAGCAGGGCTCCATTGTAGGTGGATATATTAGATGACAACACTACTGAAGATAGATAGCATGACTGCTTTTCCTCTTCAGCCCACGCTTTGGGAGCTCATCGGGTATTGGAATTACTTCTTCTTGCATCTATTAATGTGAGCCAGAAATTCATACAAAGTTTAATATTTCCATTTTTATCTTGGCATATTTACAGCACTAAAAAAAATATTGCTCCTCTTGTTATTACTCTTTGTGAGTCAGCCTCGTGGATATTATCAAAACACAGGCAGCTCTGGAAGTAATGCCTTGACTAATGTCTTTCAATAGAGGAAGAAGTTCTATTTTCTAAGTTATTGATTAAAAAATAGCAGGTTTTTATTTATTATTAGTCAAACTAGGTACTGTAGCATCCTAATTTGAAGTGTGCTTGCAGTTCTGCATACAGAGTTCAGTCATGTCTTTCAGTCCCTACACAGATAAGTGAGCACAGTTGCAAGCAGAAGTGTTTTTCTCTGTATTGTAGCAGCTGCATGGTGCTGATGCCAGAATGGCAATGGGTTCATCAGAATGCCATACAACTATTATAGCTGTATGAACTTAACCTGAATTCCAGGATCTTTCCAACCTCATTTCAACAATATTCAGATGCCTTTCAGCATGTCTTTTGAACGGGTCACTAGAATCCATTTAAATAGTTAATATTCTATGGTTTCTTTGCAATTTTTAAGAGGCACTTGTAGTAGCATATGCATATTTCATTCCTTAAGACTTCCATTCCCCTTTGATTTGAAAAACGTCTGTGTCCTTGAGTAAACACTTGAGAATTTAATGTTAGTGTGACGTCCTTGCAGAAACCTCAATTGCTTTGTTTCTGTTTGAGTGCTTAGATCATTTACTTGGAGGAACTCTGATTACTCATTATGAATTTTTATAACAAGTTGTCTGCCCGACGTTACTGTTTCTGATTTGGGAACTCCACTCAAATAGCCCAGTTCCAAAATAAAGCTTTTGCAAAGAACTGGCCTTTCCAGATTTTTAATTGCTTTTCAAGCGAGGGAGGGAGTCTCTTTTCCCATGTCATGCTTTACAGGAAGCCTTGATCTTCATTTTTTTTTCCAAAACTTGCATCAGAGTCTTGCCATGGAAGCAGCTTGTAAGTAGAGATATGCATTAACTTCTAATACCAAAATACTGCTCACTGTAATACTGCATTAAAGCAAAACATCACTGCTTTGCAGATGGACAAAGGACAAAATGTCTGTGTTCTTGATGTGGCAGGAGGACTTGTGTATTATGATGAGATAAATTTGTCTTTGTTTATGCAGAGTTATTTGAATTTCAAAACAGCAGATTTTTTTCATCTATTTATTCATTTTATATGTACCAATTTATTTTTTTTTTAGAGGTAGCAATTCTTTCTTAATTCCTAAAACCACCATAATCCAAATTCTAATCCAGGGATTGAATAAATTTGAGGTCATATGTTAACCTGTGTTTGCTAAGGAGAAAATGAGTGTTTGTGGATAGTTGCTGCTGCTCAGCCAGTGAGCACATGAAGCCAGAGCAACCTCTTCTCTGTAAAAAGGCCAGATTGCTATTTTGATGGGAGCATTTTGAAGATTGAGCATTTGACTGTTTCTGAAAGCTTTTCATGCTCTAGATGTCCAAAATGTTCTTTATTTTGAGAGCTGCTGGTCTTCCAGAAACCTGATTATATAAATACACCTGCTATTGGTTTCCAGTTGGGGATGATTTCCTTCTAAGGCTTGGTGTCACGGGAACTTGTTCTGTGTAGATGATCTCACTGTCTCCCATCCCTGGAACAAATGCCTTGAAAGAATTAGTTCACTTAGTATTGGAGGGCTAAACATTTAATTTAAAGACTCCACTAATGCCAAAGTATGTCAGTGTGGAAAATATACAAGGCATCCTGCATGTGGTCCCATTATGGATAAAAGACGATACAGGAGAGTTACCAGAATTAAGAGTAAAACTTTCAGTGCTCTTCTGCACATTCTGTCTGAAAAATTCAATGTAATCTGTTAGTTTTCTCACCTTTAAATGCAAGTTAGTCTTGCCCTTTCCTAGTCAGCATGGAATAGGTTGAGTATTTTTTACATTGTGCTGAGTTTTCTTCCTCCCCCCAGTTTTCCCTCTCTGTAATGTACAATAATCTGTGCTAGACCCACAGCTAATTACACCCCCAGAGCTCCAGGCTAGTGCAGTGATTGAAGTATGCTTTTTGACAATGCAGAGAGCAGCTGTAAATCATACAGTGCCTATGTGATGTTGGCCCAGCATATATATAATTTAGGAATTGGTTTGGGGTTGTTTTTTGCTGCCACACCTCAGCTGTGCCATATGTTTTTCTCTTCAGTGCTGTTGTTTTCTGAAGGAATTGTTTGCCTGAAAAGCTAATGTGATTTTGACTACATGTTTCTGGTTGTAAAAGTGCATCACAAGTGTAGACTTAAAAGATCTCCAGCTACTACACCTGCATGTGAAGTGACTGCTTCTTGAAGGCCTTAAAATGTTTGGTCTTTATGATATGCTATGCTTTAGAGAAATTTCATTACCATCCTTTTCCTGTACTACCAAAATAATAACTCTCAGACATACTTTTGATGTGAGAATTATCACTGTTAGTTTAGGTACTTCGTTTTCCATACATGAGGCTCTGACAGCTCATTTTTCCTCAGTTAGGCAGCCTCAGACTGATGCTGTTGATCCTGCCTGTACTTGTACATAAGATAATCAGCCTTCTTTCCTTACCAGGGATATCAGCCTCTTTCCTTCATCTGAAATTTAGCCATAAAAAGCCTGCACACACATTATGGGTGATCGTTTCAGTACAGAATTCCAGAAAAAAAGTGGTTTTTTTCCAGGATTCTCAGCACCAATTCTAGTTAGCTTAGAAAAGTGGTTGCTTAAAATAACTGCCATCTTATACTGCTTTCATTCAAAAGATCACAACCTGTTGTGAATAATGATAATATCTATTCTGTACTGATAATCTATGTTACAGGTGCTCTACTGGGAGATTGCCATGCATCTGCATTTTCATGGCTTGGACAACAGGATGGATAGTCCTTTCCTTTTTTAAACGTTGATAATCCCAACTACATTAAGAATCTATCCCTCTGATGGAGCCTGTCAAATAGCTGCTTTGGGCACTGCTCACGCCAGTTCCACAGCTGGACTGTGACTGTGTTTCAAAGATATTTCAGGAGCTGTAGCAGGATTTGATGCAGACCTCACAAAGGTCACAGGGCAGTAGAGCAGATGCTTTTCACCAGAGACCTTCACAAGAAATGGCTCAGGCTGCTGCTTTATACGTGGATAATGTACATAAAGAGGGCTAATAATACCCTTACTATTTCAGTAGGAAACCCAAGGTTTCTAGTGGCTCCCACCTGGCCCTGGTTTATATGGGCTCTAACACAGGCACATGGAAAGCATGAGCATACTGGGGCAAGGAAGAGATTGCTGAGCCACCCTGGCTGTGCCACGGGCTGTGTCAGTGCTGAACTTTCCATAGCACTACTCAAAGGAGGGATGGTGAAGATCACACACACACGTGGGTGCAGTGTATGAGCTGAGTTTAGCCTTGGGTGTGAGCTGCAGCTTGGCTTGAAACCCACTAAAAGACAGCCCTGATGGGATGTAAGATTGACTAAGTCAGAGTTGCAGCAGAAAGTACTTTGCTTTGTAAACATATATATATATATCTTAATTACAACCCTATTCCTGGTATGAAAGCTGCATAGAAATTCCCTGATCTGTAGAACAGAGGCTCCCACAGAAACAGATGGCAGGAAAGAGCTTGGAAATGGAACCCATCATCTTTCTGTAGTTATTTCAGTATTTCTCTGTGTTCATGTTTGATGCAATTACGTCTTGTTCTGTTTCAGTAATTTGCTGGCTAACTCCTTTAATTGTAACTGCCACTTGGCCTGGCTGGGAAAATGGTTGAGGAAGAAGAGAATTGTCAGTGGGAATCCACGCTGCTTGAAACCCTTCTTCTTAAAGGATATTCCAATCCAAGATGTAGATGTCCAGGACTTTACCTGTGATGGTAAGGAAATCCAGTCTGCTTTGGCATTCATGATAATGATGGCTCCTCTGTGAGGACCTCCCTTCCTATCAAGCATGGCAAACATTTCTGTTGAGTGCTGAGAAAAACAGCCATCTAAATCTGAAGATCATTGTTTACTATCAGTTTATTTTTATTCTTGATTTCCAGTTTCTGAGTTTCTACTATCTACACATAAATATAAGAGTTAATTTATTATAGACAAATGCTCTGTGGTTTATAATCTTAGGAAAATCCTGGCTCTTCCTCCTGATTCCTTCTTCATACACTTAGTTGACACTCTGAAGCCAGTGGGAATGGTGCTTGCTTGGAATGTCTTTTAGTTTTGAATACTGTTAAATTTTACCAATAACAGCTATGAATAAAGGGAAATAATAATTAGAGAAAAATAAAAAAAAAAAAAAGCATCTATTCTTTGATGTGACTTAGTGATGCTTTGCTGGGTCCACAAAGGTTTAAAAAAAATTAATCCTGACATTTCTTTCATTCTCTAGGTAGCTCTGTCTTCTGATCAAGCAGGTTTTAAAGGAAATAGTAAGGAGAAAAAGAGACAAACTGACTGATGAATGCACTGCTAACTTGACTTGCAGGCTGTGATTGCCTGTTAAGGCCAGAGATTCTGTAACTGCAGTTAGTCATACCCCTAAAGAGACCATAAGAGTGGTAGAAGTTTCCTATTTAGAGTGGAAATGAATTCCTGTCCTAGTCAAGCAGTCTGGCAACAGGCCCAAGTGCTTGGGCTCAGGGCTCAAGGGACCCAAGTTTAGTCATTAAAGAATAATTCACTTTGAGTTTGGGAGGAGGAAAAAAAAAAAAATCCTGGTCCCCAAAATGCTCTTCTGCCTTTGGGAGCTTTCTCTGTCAGTCAGTCACAGGGCCAGCCCTGGAGAATGGAAGGTGGCAGGGTGTAAAACACAGAACATGGGGGACACTGAATATGCTGAAGTAGCATGTTCTTGCTGCAGGCTTATTAAAGACTGAATTTTATTTGCAGTCATTAAGCTTATTAAGCTCAGTTGGGGAGAAAAAAAAAATAGGAAAAAAAAATCTCTTCCCTGTTGTTCTGTTCTGGTTGGTTGTGCTTCTCCATCCCTCTGAATACAAATGGTTCCCTGCCCATACATTTATGGGTAATTTTGTTATCTTCTATCAGACCTTCCAATCTTACCCTTTAATCTCAATGCTCATGGGCACATCCAGCAGAGAGAAGAAAGCAGCAGATCCGTCTCAATTAGTCTTTCCATCAGTTAAGGAAGAAAGCAGTTAAAAAAATAGGCATCCCATAATGACAGCTGGCTGTGTGCTGTTGGAATTCAGCATGTCTGTGTGCTGGGCAGCTCGGGGCTGCCTGTGCTCACCACCAGTTGTGTCCTGTGGCAGCTGGAGAAGGTGCCACTGAGCCTTGCCTTTCCCAGACATCAGGGTACCGGGGCACGCCTGCTCCTGGTGTTTTCCTAAGCCTGTTGCTTTTGGGGAAAATCCCATGCTTTCATCTTCCTAACTTCAAAGAGCTGCTTTCTCCTGCAGAAAGCCCATTGTTCTTCAATTATAAGATTTAATCTGCTGTTTATGGACCTTTGAAAGCAGTTTTGGAGAAAGTCGAGATTTTTACGTGCGAGCAGATGGATCAGCAGCAGTTGGAAGTATGCTGCTCAGTTTGGTGCTTGCCTGCTTATCCCTGTCAAAAAAAAAGAGTTTTTACAATTCAGATGATAAATGAAGTGCCAGGCTGGCTTAAAAAAACAACATCTAAAAGCTGGGTTTGTTGGATTTTTTTTTGAAGTCTTCCTGAAGCAAAGTAGATGGAGAAAATTGACTGTCTAAAGCAACTGAAGGGCAATGTTCTGGTCAGGTTCTCATTTCAGCAGATACATGGGGTGTGGGGGAGGATTTGGGATTCACATAGCTGATTTTACTGTTGTTTTCAAAATGCTCCTTAGGAAAGAAAATAAAAATAATATTAAAAAAAAGATGCTATAGTGTTTTTGCCCTGTTGCTGATGTTGCCTGAAGAGCTGTATGAAGGCAGGTGGATGCAAAGCACTGGAGCTGCTTTATGCTACTGTGATGCTGCCCGTGGATTCTGGATGGATTCATGCTCCTTGTGAGCAGTTATCTTCCAAGTGCACATAAAGCTGACTTCCCATGCTCTTGTGTCTCCCCCTCTGTAGGTAATGATGAAAGCAGCTGCCTGCTGTCTCCTCCCTGCCCTTCCCAGTGTACCTGTGTGGACTCAGTGGTCCGTTGCAGCAACAAAGGGCTGAGGATGCTGCCCAAAGGAATTCCCAAGGACGTGACTGAGCTGTAAGTTGCCTTTTACATAACTCCTTCCAGAAGTTCATGAAATGACTTCATAGTGAGGCTTTGTAGGTCCTGGAGGGTTTTTGCCTTTGACTTCGGTGACTCATGTTTTGTGCTTTGGTGCTTTCCATATGTTTTGTCTCTAATTTATAGATTTATTTGTCCCTTAACTGAATATGTTGCTCTGTAATGGGACAGGGTTGAAGTATCTTTGTGCCCCCTCATTCTGTATGTATATTAGTATCAAATAATCCTGTGGTGCTTCTAGGAAGCCTAAGGTCACAACAGGCTGCTTGAAAGGATGATGAAAATCTGTTCCTGACTTACGTAGCTGTGAGCTAACTATCCTCTGAGGAGATTAAAACAAAAGAGAAAGAAAGCCAGTGGTGAAAACAATGCACTGAATTCTTTTATCAGACCTCATGAAGCAGATAAAATAACAGATCATTAGATTAAATTGTAAAGTAAATTCATTCTAGTTGAGGACCATCTTTCTAGTCAGCTTTTCTTCTACCCCTCACTACTATATATTGGATTTTGGTTCTTTCCATGAAAAAAAATACACTGGTGTAGTGGCTTGGATTAAACAGCAATAGAAATGCTGAACATTTCTCCTTTAGGTCCTTATGCAAATCTGTCCCAGTGAGTTGTTACTGAAACTTGTTACAATCTGATCATTTCTTTGTGAAAATAATTTGGTTGAGTTAGTTGGCGTGTTCAGTCAAGTTTGTGACTAACTGAAACCTGATTCTGCTATTTTTTTTGTAGTATATAGTATTATTTTTGCTATGTAGTAGCAGGGCAGCTGATGAACGAGGCACACGTCTTTTCATTCCCTTCACAGTGGGAGAATGGGGTTTGCACTGCTTTTACCAGTGTTCTAGTGAAATACAAGACTTTGTTGCTAAGTGAGGACTGTACTGAAAGTGTTTGTGGTAACTCAAATTAACGTGGCAATTTTGCATCCATTAATACATCCTTGGAATGTTTTAAACAGGGTAGTTTTTAATTCAAATAGTGATTTGAATTAAAAGCCAGGTCCTGGCCTGTATTCCTTTATATATTGCCATCAGTGATAAAAAGTCTGCAAGGTGGATTCTGCTCTGTTCCTGATCAGGTTTCATTGCATTCAAGCACGACCTGCCAACAATAAGTTATCACAGATGTTACTTTGATTTCCACTGCCACACTGAGGAATTTTTACGTGTAAAATTTTCATGTTGAGTCTTACTGATACTATCTGATACACTGATGACATAACTTTCACAAAAAGAGTGAAATTAATCTCACCTTCTTGAAAACTGCTATATTTTCTTAAGCTGTTTCTTGGCAAATAGCAATGTAGCATATTCTTGGCAATAGCCTGGAACTGAGCAGTTTGAGTTCATAGGAGTTTACGTGACTGTCTTCTTCAGTAGGAGCCTCTTGGCTGTGCAAGCCTCTAGTTCAACTTTCTGCTTCCAATCCAGGAATGTGTCAGCAGAACACAGTCAGCCATGGACTGCCTGGCTCTGAATATTTCATGTTCTGCAAATATAACCTTGAATCTGTCCCAGCTGTCTTCAAATTCAATCCTGATCTTACTCTCAACCAGCAATAAACCAAGCACCTGATTTGTACCTATACCAAAAGATGAGCTGCAGGTTCTGAAGCTAAAATTGCCATCTGTTTGTGGAAACATTAATAAAAATAAATAAAATAAATAGTCATAATTGCCTTCCTTCTGCTTCCAGATTGAGGTAAAGATGCTGCCCATAATCTGGAAGCCACTGTATCATCTAGGTCCCAAACTGCTCGTGAGAGCTCCAGTATTTTAATTGTTCTGTGTTTGAGAATTGTGCTTGCTGCTCTGGCAAATGGCAGCTCATGCCCACCTCTTGCCTCACCCTGAGAGCAGCTAAAGCTTGGCAGAGAATAACCAAAAGCTTTCTGGGCACATGGTGAAGGAGATTTATCTTCTGTTTTGCACTCTTAGACCAAAATACACCAGTTTGCCTAGGGCAACTGTGTCCTAAGGCTGGAGTATCTTCTTAAAGTCCTTTTGTTTCTAGTAGCACACAGCTCCCTCCCTGTGGGATGCCTGAAGGGTGATCTGATGCAGGGGAACATTTTAGTGGAATTTTAATGAATACACCAGTCTGACATTTATAAACTTCCATTATTGATGAATTAATTTACAAGGCATGGTAGCTGCAGTGCTCTTGATTCAACTGCAGCGTGCTTTTATCCAACATGGCTTCAGAACAAGAACTGCCATGTGTCTAAATAAGCTAGTCTCTTACAACTGAATATAACCTTCCAGCAAGTTCTTTTAAATTCTTGGAGTGGTCTTAAAATCATCTGAAAAGAGGAATACTTTCATAGTAACAGGTATTAAAGAGCAGGGTGTAAAATTAAGCAGTACTTAGAGAAACCCTTACCTGTTGCTGAGGCACATTGCACTGTACCTGAGCTCAGCAAAAAAAGATCACCAGCAATGTTTTATTAGACTGGAGACATGGGCTCACTCCTTCCAACTTTCTTCCCAAGTTTCTGTTTTAGATGCGTAGATATAGACAAAACATGTGAAAAGCATTATCTCCTTCATATGTAGAGCTTGGAATGACAGGAGACATCCCTGTGTTTGGTTTGTACCACCCTTGGGAGCTGGGATTACCTTGGCAGGGAAGGCTTCCATCTAGAGTAGAGTTGAAAAGATCACTAAGTCTCCTGGCTTTTAGAGGGATGATGATGCAAGAAATTTGTGTTTCCCAGCTATTCCTTCACCAAACCCCCGTCATCATGGGCAAGTCTTCTTGGGAATAGGGAAATACTATGTTGTTTTGCAAATTCTTTTACTGTATATTTATGTACTGCCTACATTTTTTCCCCACTATTTGCTTGCTCTGAAGACAAGGCTTGGGTTTGTTTGGTTTTTTTTGAACATACTCAGTTTTCTAGTCCAGATGTTCAGAAGTAAAGTGTTCATGCAATGAGCTAGTTTGGAACTAAGCCTTGCTGTTGCTTAGTGTTTCAGGCTTTCTTTTTTTTATTATTTTTTCCCTAAATCTGTTTGAACTCAGTTTCCCATGGTCTTTTTCCTCTTACATATTACTTCAGTGTGTGTACACTAGTTTTTTCTTCTTTTTTTTTTTAAGAAAGTACAGTCTTAAGTCTGGAAGACTCAAGTACTATAAGTATAAAGCCTTATCTGACAGCATCCAGCTGCTTTTATGGACCTACAGCAAATAATATTTTGCACTGGGGAAAAACATTGAAGGCAATTACGTGGACAGCATGGGCATAAGCTATAACATAATGAGCACGGTGTATTTTAGAATAAATATGTACTAATCATGTCACCTCTACACTCCAAACATCATGACATGGAGCTATATGATAGCACCGATGGGATTGTTAGGAAAACCTGCATCCATCCATCATTGTTAGGGATTGTTTTTCTTTCCAGTTATATTAATGCATATTAATATTTGCATTCCTTTTGCCATTTCTCTTTCTCTCCTCACAAACCTCTCCCCCATTTTTGTTTTCTGTTCTGCATTTGAGGTTCATTTAGCCTGAAAGCTCATTCAGTACTTGGAACAGAGAGTTTCACAAGCAGTTGACCTGTTTTCTAGCAGGGGCATCCCATTGAACTGTGTTTTACCTCTTTATTCCCCACCTCTAGTTTGCTGCTGTTGCTGCCTCAGCCTTATCATGGCATCTTTACTCAACTGAATCTTAGTTGCCAGGAAAATTCTGCACTGAGAGAATGGATAGTTCTGTAGAAGAATATTTCAGTGACAGCTGAAATAGAGGACTTCAATCTGCATTTCAAATCTGATCATTTAGAAAGAGTAAATACTATCAGTCCTATCAAATGATGTGTTCAGTGACTGATGACACATCAGAAAGGTGACTTTAGCACTAATAGAGGCTAAAGGTAAGTTTAACTTAGGGCCTTCCCTTTTCTCTCAAACATAGCCATATTTTAGTGTGTGAAACCTGTAGGTTGTGGTACAAATGGAGCAAAATCAGAAGTCCAAATTTGCCAAAACATAAGTTCAAGATCAATATTGTAATTTTGCTTCTTCTCAAGAAACTGTAATTGAAGCTTTAAAATTCATGCTTTGCAGATGTTTCATCTTTCACAATCCAATTCTCTTCTAGACTACTGTTTTTAGGAAAGGAATCTTGCCTCAAAAATTTAGGATATTGAGTATCTGCATTAAAAATTCAGCCCATAACTTAATTTTAGAGCTGCATAAAGTCAAGTGCCATCTTTTTTTTTTTTTTGTAATGTAACATTCTATATGAAATATTTAAAGACATTAAATGAAAGGCTTTGTGCATTTTCACTTACTGAGAACTGATTTCTCTATCCAGTTTCTTCTCTTAGCACAGATTGCCACTGTGAGCTTGACTTTATGGCTGAATAGACATTTCAGTACAAAAAAGGTTCCAAGTGATTCAAATGCTTACATGATGCTTTGGCACCTTGTGCTGGTTATATCACCTCCAATCCAAGCGGTTCAGTATAAAAATAGACAAGTTGGAAAAAAGAACAGCTGTCATATTTTATGCATAGTTTTAAATTTTTTATATGTGATGTTAGTGTGTGTGGAAGGTGTGAGATGAGCACTGGGGCTGCTGCAGGCACTGGGCTCCAAGAGCTGGCATCACTGGTGCAGGCAAGGAGCAAGGCATGGCCATGTCCTGCAGTGTCAGCCATCCTGGCCATTTACCTGGCTCCAGTACTTGGAAATGTTTTAGGAGAAAGAAGCCTTTGCTGGTGAGTCGTTGTTGGCACTCATGAGAACACAAAGATATGTTTGGATTTGGGTTTTGTTCACTTTTGGCTCTGGGAATTGCTTATGGGTTACAAGTCATTATTGAGACTGCAGCATTCATGGGGTAAAAAACAATTTCCAATCTGATATTTAGACTACAGAGTCTAGAGACTTTGGGAAGTAAATGAGTTTGTTTTGGATACTAGAGAGTGTGTCTCTATTATGGCAGCTGACACCCTCTCTCCCCTCTGCCTGTGTATTAATAACTTGAATTGGAGCACTGAAATTAGACATGTTTTTTTCATTCATGACAGAATTTCTTTGCATATCAGATGCCATAGACATCATCTTCCTTTGGCTAAGGATTGGAAAGAATTAAAAATACAGTCATCCCTCCACATCATTCTTTCATGGCCCGTTTTGTCTTGTCTGGGCAGAGGGTCTGCGGCTTCATCCATGTTTGTTTATTTCTATGTATATATACTTAAATACACAGAGTTTTGTAACTGAGGTCAACCTTTTCACCCTTGGGAATAGTTCTATTATTCCCAATGTCCAGCCTGCAGACCCTGGACATGATGTTCAGCCCAGTGAGGTGCAGACCTGCTGCCCCTGCATCCCCTCCCTGCCCTGGCAGAGGCCTGGCCTGCAACTCATCTGCTCCAACTCGTGTCTTCAGACATTGCACCTCAGACCCCCCCATTCTTGGCATGCTCTTGTGCCCTAAAAGCTCTGCTTATTTCAAATTCATTGCCCTTAAATGTGCTCTCAAAACAAATGCCTTTTGCATAGAAAATGCTGTCATTCTTTGTGTCGTGTGGGGAAAGGCCTAAGAGTGGTGAATTGTTCTTACGCGTGCATGAAAAGGATATCAGCAGTAATTTTTCAGTGTAAAATTGTGTTTGCTTGGAAATTATTAGCACTGGTATGACTACTGGAGCTTTCTGCTACCACGTTTGTGTAACCATCAACTAGCCTGCAATGCAAATCCAAAGCAGATCTTCTGTAGGAGTTTAACTCCAGGGGTCTGCATGTCTACGTTAATCTGAGTACTAAAGCACTGGATTAAAATGTTCACCTTTGACTTCTGATTGCACCAGAAAGGGTGGGAAACAGCAGGGAAAAACCTTGGCTAGCCATCCTCACTTTGTTCATATTGCAGCCTGCTCTGTATTGGGATCAACAAGAGAAAATACATGGCTGAAGTTTTCAACACATGGCAAGAGCTCAGTCACCTTTCCTAAAGGAAAAACATGCATAGCTACCACAGACGTAATACATGACCTGCTTTTGATTTCCTTTGGAAATCCTGTGGATTTTACACTTAAAGGCTGGAACATGAACCAACCCTGCTGCACGGGTTTCAGATTTGCAGCTTTCTGGGATGAAGGGGAAGGCACAGGCCCCCAGTGGCTTACTGCACCCATAGCAGACCATGGCTGGGGAAATGAGATCTGCTTTGCCCTGTTTAAACAGTAACATTCCTGGTACAATTCCGAGGATCTTCTATGTAACAATTCATGTGTGTAAATTCAACAGAGAACTCCATTTTCAAAATAATCCATAACAAATGTAGTCATATTAAAGCAAGTGACTTTACACTTCCTGAACAGGAATATCCATGAGAGGTGTAAATGCGGGATAACTACCCCGTGCTCTGGCTTGTGATACCCTGCCTCAGCAGAACAGCTGGCACTGCTTTGCAAGGGCAAACTGTTTATTGTGCAACACCCTCACTCGATGCTGGTGATCTTTGTGAATGGAGAGATTCATCTGTTCAATTGGGCTTTTCATTAAGGAAGCTTTTTGCTTGCAGTTAAAAATTCTAAAGCCTGTAGTCCCCCTCGTCCAGCCTAATCCCAGCAGGAGCTGGGTCATCTGCACTGCATGCTATGCAATAATTCTGCCTTGATGGCATCCTGTGCCCAGGTAGAATGGGTAACTGTGAGGCTGGGGTAGTTTAGTTGAAGTAGTTTGGTTGAAAAGAGAGCTGAAGCAGCAGAAAATGATGACAGGGCATTATGTTGAAATAGAAGATGGTAAAAAAAAATGACAGTTATAAAATGCATTATATAAGAAATTCTATTAGTGTTTATAGATTTTATTTTTAAATGATGTAAAAATAAAGTTTGTGGGAAATTTTTCTTGGATTTAGTTTACACACATATCTCTGTGTTGTTACAGTTAATGTAGGGAGGGGACATACAGCACAGTAACAGTCTATTATTGTTGTTTGCTAAAGTAAATGCAGAATAAGGAGGCCTGCTGCCAAATAAAAGGAAATTATGTGTGAGGAATAAAAATTCTGAAAGTGATTATCAAATCTTTTCAGCAGCAGAGGCAGCACATTAAATGTTCTGAAGACTGTGGGCTGCATTTCCTGGCTACGCTTGATTATCTTTCAAAACATACCACATCAATTGCACTGTTCTGTGTCTACCTTGGGAAAAATCCCCCAAATTATCTTGTACAGAAGGGAAATGCCATTTCATATTTTATCCTCACCTGTGCAGAGGGAAATGCCTTCATCCTACACAGTCCTTTCTGAGAAGGATGCATTTGTTCCCTGGATAGATACAGCTTCTGGCAGGTGTCTGGAGGATCACCATGGCACCACAGTGCTCAATTTCCTTTGGAGCTTTAATACCTTGGTATCTTCCAGGGACACAATTTCACCCAAAAGCCAAGGTTAAGGGAAAGAACACCAGCTCACTCTATTATTTTGGTAATAAACAGGAAAAGCCCCACAGCCCATTGCAACCACAGGGCAGCTGTAGTCTTGAGTACCCACACTTTCTTCTGGGCAAACTTTTGAGAAGTATTATATTTGTTCAGGATTTTTCCCTTGGTTCCTGAATGTGCAGGTTTCTTCAGTGAAAAAAAAAAAGACTGCGAAGTACAGGCACTGTTTGAGGACATAGGTTTATCCCAAAAGCCTTTAGCCCTACTGGGCATGTGACAGAAGAGACACTTTCAGTGGTGCCTCAGCTTCCATCCTGGAAACACAAGCTGCTTTTTAAAATACACTCAGTGTTTGTAGGAGGAGCCTGCATTCAAAAGAGAATTTGGTCTTCAGTTTGTACCAGGTTTTCCTCCTGTACTAATGCAGTTTGAAAAGGAAAGTTACAGAGGGTGTATATGCCATAGTAGAAATTGTAAAGGATGTAGTACCAAACTCCTGGGTGTTACTTGATGACACTGAAATGAGACTTCTTGCAACACAGAGTCCTGGCAGTGCAACTCCTCTTCCAGCACTGGCTGTATGAGCAACTTACATGCATAAGAAAAAAACATCCCTAACAGAATCAGTCAGCACTTGGCATTCTTCTAGAATCTTGTTAAAGGTAACTGTAAATCCAGGGCACAAGCCATACAGATTTTCTCCCCTTCTTCAGTTGCTGTCAGAGGAAAAGCAAATGATCAATTCTGTTTGCAGTAGGCCAAAGATCATTTATTTGCTTTCAGGTCTTTAAAAAAAAATAAAAATCAATAAGCTGCTGTCATGCTTTGCATGTGGGGTGATTCATTTATAAAGGAGAAAGAGTTGTACTTTCAAAGCAATGAATCAGAGATAATTTCCTTAGTGACTGACATGATATTTTCCTCATTCGTGGTGCAGATTGAGTGGCAGGAGTTCTTGTTAACATCTTCGTGTAATTGTCAAGTTTGGCTTTTTTTCAGATACCTGGAAGGAAACAATCTGCCTGCTGTGCCAAAGGGGCTCTCCACCTTCAGACACCTGACACTGATGTAAGAAACACGTGGTTTCAATGTTAAGAAAATTACATGGCTCCTTCTGCACTACGTTGTAGGTGGAGCATAAAAATAATTAGTATACGGGGGGAAAAAAAAAATCACATAAAACCAAAATTCCTTCTGTAATTTGAATGTGGAAAGAGTTTCACAGGGTCTACTGCTGCCATTAAGTGTTCATAAAGAGTGGAGAGAAAGGGGAGTGACTTGAGAGCACCAGAGACTGCAAGAGGACTAAACTCTCAGGCAGGCTGCTGCTGTTCCACTTGGCAGATTTATCTGTGCAAAGCTGAAAAGGTCATTAACAGAGGAGACAGCATTAATTTGTTCTAGGTGAGGCAGTATTTATAATGTGAAGGCAATGAAAATTTGCATAGCTCTTTCTGCTCCCAGCAGCTGTACAGATAGAGCCACAAATAGACTTTGTTCAGTAAACTGCTCCCTGAAATACACAGGAGTGAAATGCATTGGCTGTAGTATTTATTAGAAAGGTTTAAATGCTGTTTGAATCATCTGTGTAGATACTCAAGTCAACTGGGCAGAAGAACATCAGACCAAAAAAAAAAAAAAAAAAGGAGGGAAAACTGGAGTTTTCTATTTTAAGAGACTGTTTTATTTGGGAACATCTCTAATTCTGGTTTTCAAGGGAGAACAACAGCAAAACAAAATGTTCTGTTTGGGCCTGAAAGACTTTTTAAAAATGAAAAAGGAAATTTTGTTCTAGTAGCCATCAATGTGAAGAGCATATAGAAATGCTATGCCTGTATTCTATTGCTAAGCAAGTTGTTACAGTAAATAATCACCTGTGCCTCCATCAGTTATTAATTTATCCTTCAAAAATTTGGCTCTTATCAGTGATTTTGTAATTTATTCTTTTTTAATTCTCTATGCTACAAATATGCCTTTATATTTCTGAATCTGAGGCTTCTTAGAGGTGCCTGATGTGCTTTGCTTTTACAGCTTATTCAGAATTGGCCAGAAAACATACTAATTGATAATGTGTGACTTGCCAATTGTTTTTTTGCTGCATGGATATTATGTAATCTTTTTAAAAATACTTATTTCCCAATTCATACATCTAAATGGTATTCTCTTTGTGTCTTTCTTCAGTGATTTGAGCAACAACAGCATAAGTGTATTGGCCAATTACACCTTCAGCAACATGACTCAATTATCAACGCTGTAAGTAGCCCAGAGTTTTGATAACACTTTTAATTGCTTTTCAGACACCACCTTAAGTGTTGGACAATTAGTATCTTGTTACTTAAGCACATGGCTTTCCATGCTTTTGTGGTGGAAGTAGTAGTGAACTAATGGAAAACCAGTGTTTTAACTCTTTTCTTTCCTTCTCCCAGCATCCTGAGTTACAACAGACTCCGGTGCATTCCAGTCCACGCGTTCAACGGGCTCAGGTCTCTCCGAGTGCTGTAAGTACCACACATGCAGCTGAATTGCAGCTTATTAGAATGCTGTTGATAGCAGGGAGGTTTTAATGAGCAGATGGCTCTCACTTGATCCAGCAGCCATAAATATTTTCACACAATTAGCTTCAATGTACTCGTACTTAGGTGCAATATGTCTGGTAATGACTAGAGCAGGTGAATGCGAAACTTTGCAAAGAAGCAATTACAGATTTGCAGGGTGAATGAGTTTTCTATGATAGTTCAGGGACAAGAAGCATCATGAGAACAGGCCTCCAAGAGTCTGCAGAGAGCTTGTTTGTCTCTGCTCCTTGAACAATGTCTGGGTGTCCCTTGGGAAAGGACTTTTTCTCTGTAAAAACTTCGAGTGTAAGCTTCCATTGGATGCTTCATCAGGAGTGTCTTTACCTGTGTGTTTTTATTTTCTCTTAACTTAGATTTCTACAGGCAAGTTTTGAACAAGAGAATGCAATCTGAAGGGAACTTAGAAGTCCCCACACTAAAACAAGTGAAGCCAGTGTCTGGGAGACAGTCATCATGAGATTCCTGTCTCAAACATCTAAGTTGTGAATGAAATTTCACCCCACGTTGACTGGTGGCTTCATTCTTTGGAGACCCTTTTGTGAACTTCTTTCTAGCACAGCAGCTTTCAGCAGCTGTCTGGATTGAACAGTTTGCTTGCAGTCTCTGCTGAAAGTCATCTTCATATCATCTCAGAATGTGATGTCTGTTCCTCTCAGGAAGCAGACACCCTACCCCAGCACAGCTTTTCTAAGGCACCTGCTAGACTGACTCCTGCTTCAGTCTCATTATTAACTGTCTCTCATTCCCTACCAGAAACAAACCCTGAGGTGGCTCTGCTCAGTGTGGACACATTACCCTGTGTGCAGCTGTCAGGACAAGGTGGAGACACCACCTTCCTCCCCAGGGCCCAGCAACACAAGTGGGACATCATTACTTGCACAGTAAACTGGAAGGAAGTCAATTAAATAGCTTATCTCCAAGGAGATTATCCAGTTTGTTGAAGGAGGAAAACCTTTGAACACTAAAAGATCATGACAGAGGAGTTAAGAATATATCCAGAGCACTTTAAAACTTGACATTAGTTTTGTTTTGTTGTTTCTTTTTTTTTCTTTCTTTTTAAACAGTTAGATGCAGAAGGTTCTGTGACTTTAAAGAGCAGTGGTTGCCAGTGTGGAATTAAGGTGGTGTTGACACAGTTCTGCGAGTGTGGAAGCACTAAGGCAATACTGTTGGGCAGAGCTCTGCCACTGTGTTTCACAAGTTTCAACCTCCTAACTTACAGGACATCTTAAGATTCCCAGTTTTCATTAGCAAAAGCAAGAAAGATCTGTGATTTGGATTTGTTAAGTTTGGCTTGGGACTCTGATGTCTGGTGCACTGAGATGGTCACATCTGAGCTGTTACGTGAGTCCTGAGATTCAGTCACAGATTAATATGTTCTGTTTCATGGCCAAATAAATTATTCCACATGGAACTGTCCTCTGGACTGCTGCTGATAGGCAGGCTAGCTTGATTAAAACTGCTTTGGGACTCTACCCTGAATTACAGTGTAGATCTACTATGCCTCACTCTTTCCAATAGGTACAATTAGTCTTTTCAGTTCTTGTAGGCCACGTATGAACAGAAACAAAGGGCAATATTGTAATCACAACAATCAGCTTTTGGCTCTTTTAAATGCCCTGCTAATCAAACTGCAAAAAGGGAAAAAAAAAAAACTGCTTTGAGGGAAAATGAAATAAAGCCTACATGGGAATCACTGCCTCTGCTCCACATGTTGGGAAGCCTCCAGATTGATTTGATTTATTACCACAGAATCATAGAATGCCTTGGGTTGGAAGGGACTTCAAAGATCATCTAGTCCACCCCCCTACAGTGAGCAGGGACATCCTCACCTAGATCAGGTTGCTCAGAGCCTCATCACACCTGACCTTGAATGTCTCCAGGGATGAGGCCTCAACCACCTCCCTGGGCAACCCAGGCCCACAAAACTCTGGTATCAGCTACAACTTTTGCCACGTGTCATCACTGTTGTAATTAAAAATCAATTCTCCAGAGAGAAGGTGGCTTCTGAGAGACAGTGTGCAATCTATTATTGTCACTTATTTATTATGCATGTTCTCAGGGGAATTTAAAAGATAAAACACCAGCTAAACAATTTCCACCATTTTATTTTAATTAAAAGAATATAGAGATCTCATGACCTTGGACTGCTCTTGCCTTTGAAGGTGGCAGTACCCTCTCATACAGACTTCTCTGCCTTCCAAATTCCTTAGTGTTTTCTTTACGTTTTCCCTCTCCATAGTAAATAAATATTTGAAAATCAGAATATAATCATAGGTGTTGATCTTTGACAGGTATCTGGTTCTGTTCTCCCTCTCTTACACTTTTCAGCATAAGCCCAACTGAGAAACCTGCAGAGTCAACATGTTTATGTTTCAGCCTGAATATCTATCAGGGTTTACACCATCAGGCATTTAATCTTCAGTCTTCACATGGCCTACCCATAATGGCAGCCTAGAGTGCTGGGGAGCAATTTCAACCCAGAGCCTTAAGAATATTTTATTAATAAGCAGAAGTTGATCTTGGTAGATTTTTGCACCAAAGCCATTGCAGCAAAAAGTTGTGGATTTGATTTGTGGTTTTATTTTGTTCTTTTTTTTTTCTCCAAAGATAGTTCTTTTAGAAGCTCAATATAAACAGATTAAAATAGCTGAGATTGGAACAAAGTAATTATAGAATCACAGAATGGTAGGGATTGGAAGGGAACTCTGGAGATCTTGGAGTTCAGCCCCCCTGCCAAAGCAGGATTATAAATATTCAAACTCTCTGGATGACCCAAACTGAGTATTTTAAATATTATTTTTATTGTGTGACAATGTTGTAACTTCAATCATTTAGCCTGATTTAAGTGGAAATGATCTGAAATAAAAGTACTTTCTCAGATCATTAATCAATTTTCCATGATATATTTGCTAAAAAAAAAATATATGAGCTACAGACTATTCTACTAGCATGAGATATTCCAAGTTTTACTGAAAACTGATGGATATTTACTGCACTTCAAAGCTCACACAAACATAGTAATAGTGTTGATGACAAAGCTACCACTAACACTCTTCAGACACAACCTTGGAATCAATTTTGGCAGTTCATTGCTGGATGATGCACTGGACTTAGTGGAAATACTATTTGGCTTTGTTTCTTTTTTGGTTTGGGTTTTTTTTTTCACTGCAGAATGACTACTTGTCCTTACCCAGTAATTCTGTACCAGGGGCTGCTGCTGTTAGGAGCACTGAGCAGGGGCACTGTGGCTTCCCACTCCCTCTGATGTCTGAGTTGTGCTTGGTCCAAAAATAAACCCCAACCCAAAAGAATGTGCTTAATTAATTTCCTTACCTGAAGACAAAGTAATAAGTTAGTGAGATTCCTTGTAGAAGAAAGATTTTATGTCAAGAATTCAATTGATTTGCTAGTCTGTGCTCTGAGAACCTTCTCTTTGTACCCCTGCTGTGTACCTGTGTTTAGCCAAGAGGATACCTGGAAGCTATGCTTTGGAGGGAAAATATTTAACATGTGTTTAACATTTTATTTCACCAATTGCCTATAAAGATTTTTGGTATAAAAATGTGTTCCTATATCCCAGAAGAAAAATATTTGGGGTTTTGTTTTGTTTTTTTTCACTGTTGAATTCTCTGGCCACTGTTTATTATTATGGGGTTGAAGCTTTTTAGCATTTATTTCATTGTAGCTTCATGAGTGATGATGCTGCTTATGTGATTTTCTTTTTTTTTTAACTAAAATGCAAGCATTTTCATCCATGAGATGCAAATATCTCAGTGTTTGAGATATGTAGGCAAGCCATTCATTCCAGATGGAGTTTTGATGGCTTTACCTTCTTACAGATAAATGGCTTTATCATTCTG
This sequence comes from Ceyx melanurus, assembly GCA_024611195.1. Lineage (NCBI taxonomy): Eukaryota > Metazoa > Chordata > Aves > Coraciiformes > Alcedinidae > Ceyx > Ceyx melanurus. The sequence continues at coordinate 54,046 of JANHGL010023579.1, read as the reverse complement.
CAGCTTCTCTTGTAAGAAAATTCCCAGACATCTCTGAAAGAAAATGTACCCCTTCACAGAATAAAATGAAGCTAAATATAAGTTCTGCTTTTTGTCCAGAGAGAATCATCTTGTACATCTTAAGCATTTTAAAAGATCAGAATTTAAGTTCATTTTAAGTGGCTGCTTATTTAAATATGCTCATTTCATGGAAGGCGGGAACATTTTGATGCCAAGTTGTTGAACAACACTGATCTTCCATCTTCATAGAAGCAGAATTGCTCTGTATTTAATAGCTGTGAGGTATGTCTCAGTCAGTTGGTCATGCTGTATAGAATTTTAGTGAGTGTGCTTTATCTGGAATACTGCGTGGGAGCTCAAATCCTTCCTGTCTGGATTAATTGCTTGGAGACCCATTCTTCCATGTGCCAAGTGGTATTGATAATAGCCAAAACCTAGGTATGCTTAAAAGCAGAATCAGGATGTTGGAAGAGGAAGTTTTTGGTATACTGGCATCAAGAACTGGAGAGAGGTGCCAGCAGGATAATGCTGTAGGCTCTGTGGTTTCATGCTCTGCAGAAAAACTTTGCAGTGCAATAAAACAGAAACCTCAGCTGCAGTGAGCAGCTGTGAAACCCAGCCGTGGTAACATTGCTTGTGCTCACTTTGGTCCCAGCCCTGTGGTAGGACCCAGCTTTATGGGGAGCAGGGCAGGGTGTCTCCTCCCTGCCAAGGCTGCCTTTCCTTGCTGTGTGTATGCTGCTGTAAACCAGTGTCTGCTGCTAGAGTTCGTGAGTTATGTAGATTCTGGTGAAGCTTATCACAGAATAATGTTAGGGGTTGGAAGGGAGCTAGAAGATCATCTAGTCCAACCCTCTGCCAGAGCAGGGGCACCTAGACCAAGTCACCCAGGAACAGATCCAGGTGGGTCTGGAATGTCTCCAGAGCAGGAGACTCCACAACCTCCCTGGGCAGCCCCTTCCAGAATTCTTATAGTGGTGTCAGGGAGAAGGGATGCCAAAAGCTGGTTTTATTTTCATCTGGGGTGTATTTGCACGGGCCCAGAGGTTTGGTTTCAAGGGTCTGTGCAGTCAGAGAAGCAGCAAATGAGACGTGATCGCCGCGTCCCGCAAATCACCGGCTCACGCACAAGAGACCCGAGGGAAGGAGCTGCTGCAAAACTGACAAACAGCACATTTCTGCTTCCCACTCCCCTCTGCCACGGCTGGAGCACTGACAGTAATTCCTGGACCTGGGGAAAGAGAACATAAAGAAGGCAGCAGTTTGCTAGAGCTGAACCGGCTCAGGGGAGACGTGCAAAAGAAACTGTAATTTGAAAATATTGACGTCCTTCTCCTCTGCAAGTTTGCTAACAACTTTTCTTTAAGAGACATCTCCTGAGATCCAGTGAAACTGACTCCCATTGGCTCCTTCTTCCTGCCTGCTATGAAGTGACGTAGGAAATGGTTATTCAGTGACACACAAGCTAGTAAACTTAGCATAAGCTATAAATATTTTTCTCTATGCTTTTTTTTTTTTTCCAGATAATTATCTAGTGAGCCAGAGGATGCTGCTGCAGACTAGCTGATTTTACTTATGTATCAAATAAAACCTGACATCTTCTCTGGTGTATTTGCTGGATAGTTTTTATGCAGCTGTCACCCCCAGTGTCCTGTGCCCTCCTGTGTTGCTGCATAGCCTTGTTGCTGGCTTTTGTCTGGCCCAGCCTCTAGTGTAGCAGGTTGCACTTGCAATTAAAACAAGTAATCACAAATAATGATTTTTACTCTTGTGTCTGCCACTTTGAATCGTAGTATTGTGCTCTGCCAGCTGCCAGAAGAAATCCATTTATGCCTACTGCATAGCTCCCACGTACATGGATTTCCTAGAAAAGAGATAAAGTGGCTACTGAAATTGTCCTAGAAACAGTGGAGAGCCCTTCTGCAAGAATCCTGAAAATCCTGCTAGAAAAATGCTCGTTTCTTTACGCAGAGTGAATAATGCCCTAAACCAACTTATTTCAGATATTGTCCCTGGTAGCATAAATGTTATTTGTCAAATGGATTTTTAAAATACCATAGAAAGAATTATTTCCTATTGTAGGAATGTGAAACTGGAAGGTGAAAGTGCAGCTGTATTTGCCCTCACGGACCCATGTTCTTTCCTAGGATTTCTCTGTAGTCAATATTTAATTTAACTTCACAGTTCCTATTTTCCCTGTTCTGGTTTTTTTCCTGTGTTTCTGGCTAATGGGATTCTATAAAAGAATACAGGTCTGTATGTGAAGGGTCTGCTTGTCATCAATAAGCTTTTAATAGCATAAATAGTCAGTCACCTTTTAAATTCAAAGTATTAGTCACCAACAACTTCAATTTCATTATTATTTTAAATGTCAGCATCTAGAAGCAGAAGTAATAAAGCATGGAAGCTCATGAGTTGTGAAGCTCATGGAAACTCTCCATCTTAAGCACCACCAATTCATTCACTTGTGTGGGCAGTTAAATGCTGTGGTCTGACCCCTTCTGCTTCTCCCTTCTTCTAGGACACTCCATGGAAATGATATTTCCAGTGTTCCTGAAGGTTCTTTCAATGACCTGGTATCCCTGTCCCATCTGTAAGTACTTCTGTCTGGGTTCATCTGTTTGGTTGATGATTTCACATTTCTAAAGCAGTACATATTCTTGCAAATTGAAGATTGTGTAGCTTTTCTGGTTTTTTTCCTTCTCTCGTTCCATATTCTGCTCTGGCTGTTCATAGCTCATCTGTTCAAAGAAAGAATGAGAAAAAAAAAATACCCAAACCTGTTGCTATTAGTTAGCAAAATATTTTCTTAAGGAAAACCAAATGAGCAAATGTGACAGCTTCCTTTTCTGTGGACTTTGTGTTTAAGGCTTTTTATCAGCATTGTCTGTGTGAAATGCAGAGTGTGTTATGGTCTAAGAGTGAGACAGGAAACCTCCCACAAAGAGCAAATATTGAGCAAATGTGAATTCTTTGCTTAATAAGTGTCATATGTTTTGCATACTGAAATGTCAGTGCATGAACTTGTTGATGAATCACTACTTCAGACATATATTTAATCATATGGAAATTGGTCATTTCACAACATTAATGGTTCATTCCATAATTTGCAGAACTTATTAGACATTGCAGATTTTTCAGGAGATTGGTATTGTGTTGGTGGAGGCCCAGAATGTTCAAAAATGCAGTTCAGTTGATGAAAGAACTGTAAAGACAAATAGCTGCAATTGGTAGAAAGTGTAACAGTTGGTGCCAAAAGGCTGAACAGATGTTTTTTCCATGAGATAATATGTGATACTTCACATGAGTAGACAATAAATGTAAAGTAATTTTATGTAGCATGTTTTTCTCTTACTGTCCTCAGTCAGAGGGTTGGGTATGTCTTGGCCACCTTGTGAAGCAACTGGTTTCACAAGCTGATAGAGATATTTTCTGCTCTGGTGCATGTGAGGAGATGTTGATGTACAGACACATATTTACACACCTTTAACATAGGTTTTAGATCTCTGTTTTTCTCTTTGCAATCATAAATATGCCCTCCAGAACATGTACCTGAACACAAGGTTCAGTTCATATTTACATATTTTCTGGATAGCAAAGATGTCCTCAGACTGATTATTTCTGTTTAATAGCTTTCTGGTTTGGTTTCTTTCTGGACAATAAAAGTAAAAGATGAGTAGGGAAATAATATGTGAACAACATGGACAATTTCAACTTGAGCTGAGAAATAACCTTCTCTGTTTCAAGCTTACACCTCAGTATCTCAGTCCAGGAAAATATTTGTTTTGCACAACATGTATTTCTTCTTCATGCTTCCAAGGCATTTGGGGTGATGTTTTGGAATGCAATTCTGACCAAGCTGAAGCCCTGCACCTCGTTGTGGAATCACAGAAACACCTTCCATGCTGGGAAACTGCATTCTGAGGGTATTTTTAGAAGTTGAGAGAGAGAGACAAACATACCATGCCCCATTTGTTTGGATTTTCCTCAGGGTTTACTTTAAATGAAGTGCATTTACAATTTTCCTGGGTAAACCACTCACCTGAGGGAGTGATAAAAAACCCCTTTGGCCCAATACAATCACTGCAGTCTATCTGTTTAGATGTATGTGCTGCCAGAAATGTAAAATACACAAAGCTCAAATGAACAGTAATAAATAGGATCCATAAAATAAATAAGACCTGTCTGGGGTGTAATTTACACAGTTGAACAATTGAATTTTACAATGCAATTGTGCTCTCCAGTTTCTTAAAGAGGATTCTGAAACTTTCAACAACCCACAAAGGTTTTGCTCTTCACATGCCAGAAAAAGCTGTGCTTAGTCAAACTAAGTCATACAGAAATGAAAATAAATTAATTTTGAGCTCTTCCTGAACTCTAGATCTTCCAGGAGAAAGCACGTGCTTGGGATCATTTTGAAGATGATACAGGGGGTTGCTGCTCATCAAACCCAAAATGCATGGAGAACAAAATTGACTGTTAAATTTACAATCTGTGTGGCTAAGAGCAGGATGGATATTATGGCTGGGGAAAGCCATCAAGGTGCTGAGCAAGAGGATCAGCCATTTCTGCAGCAGTACAGCTGTGGCTGAGGGGAAACAGTACCAAATTCACCTTTAATATTGTGAAGAAATATTTGTGTGGCATAGATGAAACTATTGATTTTAATTTTTTTTTGCAATAGCTTTATAATAATTGAATAATGAAATAAATAAATAATAATGAATAATTGAAAGTAGAAAACTAAGATCTAGATGCTTCAGTCACTTTGCCATAGATGTTTAAAGCCTACAAGGAAATGCTCAGTTTCCTTTACATTGTAAAAATCAGATTGTTGCAATGTAATTGATATAACACACTATGTAGAGGAAAGTTTGTATATGTTATACACACATGAATTTCTTTGCTGTTTGCTACTTTATTTACTTGAATCATATAATAATCTTTTAAAGATGTGCCATGTTTAGTCCAAGGTAATGATAAATATGTTCCAGCACTACCAAAGGAGCACATTTATTAATATTGGAAAGACCCCCAGAATCCATTGGGGTAGAACTCACCCCTCCCCAGTTGGGTCAGTTCCTGCATTCCCTGTACTCACCTCTGTAATTGATGCATATTCCCAGGATCTGTGCACATAAAACCTGATACCTTGGTGCTCCTGGGTGTCCCCAGAAAAACCCTTGGTGCAGGATGCTGTGGCCAGCAGGTGCAAATACATCAGAGCTATTTTCCATGAGCAGCTCAGATTCCTAATCCTGTTGAATCATCTCATCTTTACTCAAATTACTCAAATTTGTTAGTTACCTATAAAAAATAACCTCTTCCCTCCTCTTGTTTCTCCACAGCATCATGACTAGGGTTATTTTAATTGATTTATTCTGAGTTGCCTCAAAAAAAAAGCATCAGGGCAGAAATATCTGCAAAGCCTTTTGGAAGTGCTGCTGGTGGTGTTTTCATTACAGCACAAGATATTTTTACCTTAAATATTTTGCTATAATGGGCAAAGAAATAGAGAACATTAGAACTCATGAATGAAAATACGAAAATTCACTATAGTTTCTAGAAATTAAAAAAAAAACAACCAACCAAACAACACAATACTACAAACAAAAGATCAGAAAGATACATGGGCTAAATCCTGCAGTTGTACAACAGTGTTATTAGTAATCATTTCTAGTGTCTGCAGAGCAGCTTTGTTTTTAATGTAGTTAATAAAGATTAATTAACATGATAAGTAACTTGCCATTGTCCTCCCGCTCCCGCTTTATATATGGCAGTTGCTTAATGCCAAAGTTAATTTCTCAGTGCAGCTTTCACTGCTGCATTTTGTTTGACCTTGGACAAGTGAGCCAGCTGATCACAGTTACAGGGTCAAAAAGTCAACCCAGTAGGTTTTTTTTGCCATTGTAAGCAATGGATTTACAGAAGGAATGGATGGATATTTTTTAATACTGTGCTGCAGCACACATTTAATTTTGATGAATGGGCCCTAGACAGGGTTTGAACCTCTGAACTCTCATTATGGATCTGTCTAGGGCACAGTGGGTTCATTAGTCACTCCAATAGAAATGTATCAACAAATTTACCAAGGTTTCTATCTTAATGGCCTGATATGGTTTTATTTGAAAGAAGCTTGAGTTTAAAATGCCATCTTAAAAATAGTTTATAACATACTGAAAAGTAGTAAAATCTAAAAACCAGTTGGAATTATTAGTTTCTTTAGTATCTCTTCCTTATGTTTTTATTTAGTTAATTTTCTTTCCTTGGCAATTCAGGCGTTGTACAACTAAAGCCTTACATTTACTTTCAGCCAAGTAATTTGACTTCTCAAATGCATTTCTTCATGCTTGCAGAAAGTAACTGTTTTTAAACAACTTTAACAAGTTCTGTGAATTGTAATTACACGATGTGAATGCAGCTACTTAACCATATGACCTAACTCAAACGATGAGTTAATCAGCAAATGTGTTTTCAAAGCTATAAACAAACTTAGCAGGCTGCAGGTTGCTGTTTTGAAATCAGGGGGATCCTCTCTGTGTGCTTCACCTGGTGAGGAGACATTGGTGTCAAGAAGGCAGGATCACCCTTGGCCCTGAGTTAGGATGAGGAGCAATGGATTCAAGCTCGAGCAGGGCAAGTTCCACCTCAACATGAGGCAGAACTTTCCAGTGAGGGTGACAGAGCACTGGAACAGACTCCCCAGAGAGGCTCTGAAATCTCCTCTGGAGACTTTCAAGACCTGGCTGGATACATTTCTGAGTGACCTGCCCGAGTTTTGTCCTGCTTTGGCAGGGAGTTTGGGCTCAATGGTCTTCAGAGGTCCCTTCCAACCCTTAACATTCTGTGATTAACATGAATCATCAGATCCAGTCTAAATGACACAATCAACTCCTGAAGGCCAAGGAGTTAAATCAAAGAAACCAGTGTGATAGATGGGATGAAAGCAGTATGGCTGACAGCTGTTTGAAAAGTGATTTGTTAGGTATTTATACAGCCTCCCTAACTAATGATGGGAAGAAAGAAAAAACCTGGTAATACTAGAGGAGATTCTACAAGACTTCTAAATACTCCGATCTTTCCCACCTTTTAGAGTAAGGCACTCTTGTAAAATCATAGAGTAAAACATGCCTCTGTGAGATTGGGGGATATTTTCTTTGCTTGCAAGCCAGAGTAACTGCTGTTACTTGTTTCACACCACCAGGGCTCTGGGTACCAACCCTCTCCACTGTGACTGCAACCTCCGCTGGCTTTCTGAGTGGGTGAAGGCAGGCTACAAGGAGCCAGGGATTGCCCGCTGCAGTGGGCCCGACACCATGGTGGACAGGCTGCTGCTCACAACACCCACTCACCACTTCCAGTGCAAAGGTAGGACTGAACTCACAGGCTTTCTCTTGCTTTATTTTCATACTCTTGGTTTCAAAATGAGTTTGGGAATGAGGCGGGTTTGGCTTTCATTTTCTGGGCCAACACGTTGCACTCAAGTTGCATTTTCAAGTGTGTTCCCACAAAGTGCAGTCAACTGCACCACTGGAAGGACAACCAGCAAACCTCAGAAGAGTTAGTGCTCCTGTTGCTCACACCAGATTATAGAATGGAAATGATCATATTGGATATTCCTAGAATTTATTTGAGAAAATACATTGGTTTTGGCCTTCTACCTACCCCAGAAAACTTTGGTAAAATCATGGTTCTTTGAAAAGTCAGAATTTTAAAAGTTAGAATCACAGAGCTGGAGCAGCTCTGCTGTGAGGACAGGCTGAGAGAGTTGGGGTTGTGCAGCCTGAAGAATAGGAGGCTCCAGGGGGACCTTATAGTGACCTTCCAGTACCTGTAAGAAAACAGGGGAGGGCCTGTTCACAAGGGTCTGTAGTGACAGGACAAGGGGTAATGACTTTAAGCTAAAAAAGGGCAGATTTAGGTTACATATTAGGAAAAATTCTTTAATCTGAGGGTGATAGATCACTGGAATGGGTTGCCCAGACAGGTGGTGAAGGCCCTAAATCTGGAGACATTCAAGGCCAGGCTAGATGAGGCTTTAAGAAGCCTGAGCTAGTTCGAGATGTCCCTGCTCACTGCAGGGGGAGTGGACTGCATGACCTTTGGATGTCCTTTCCAACCCAATCCATTCTATGGTTCTCTGATTCCAAAAATGCAGAGCCCTTTAGTTATTATGTCCATTGACTTGACCATGGAGAAACTGAGAATTCTTCTGGAAAATGTTTACCAAAAGTACATTTGAAGATCTGCAAACTGTTCTCATCAGCTCTGTATCCAAAACTGTAGATTCTGGGGAATGTTTCATGTCTGAATACAACATACCCTCAGGAGAGGGTTGAGGTGCCACTGCTCACAACCAGGGGTGGTCAATGGCAGGGGTGCTGCAGATGGTAAGGAACACACTTCTTTTGTGGATCAAGGAAGCAGCTCACTGCTGACTGTAGATCAAGATATACCTATATGCTCTTAAAAGATGGTTTGGAGGTATGCTTAGCTTACCAGCAAGTACATGAAGATGGAGCTATATTTGGAAGAAACTGCCTGGTAGCCTCTCCTAGAAATGGAAATGAGGATGTAAACCCTGGGTTTGTGTCTCAGGGTGCTGTGCACATCTGCAGGACTGTGTGGCAGCAGGATTTTGGAGAGGCTGCGATTAAACTGCTGAACAAACAAATGATGGCGTTGAGGCGGGTCTAGGATATGGTTTGGGAGCCTGAGCTGATTATGTCCTTTCAAATACATTTTTAATAACTGTAACCTTATAATTTAATCACTTTGAAATGTCATTCTCAAAACGATCTGAACTTTAATTATCTGAACTGCAGGCTTCATAATAGTTTCTAAATTTGAAGTACAAATATACCATATATACTAAAAATACCAAATAATGTACTTGTTCTCTTGATGTCAAAGACATAAAGACATAGTATTTACTTATTAAATAGGGCCTGAAAATTAAGCCAGAAAGAGAAACCAGATGACTTCTTCATTCTAAAACTGTGATAAAACAATAGTTACACTCACTTTCTCTCAAAACTAAGCAAGCAACTTTTAAGCAAGAGAGGAGCAAACCTGTGATCCAGTGTCCTGCAGCTGCATCACCCTTTCTTTGCCAAGCTGGAGCTGTGACACGAGCCTGCCAGCAGGAGAGTGAGACTGTCTGTGTGGGGTGACATGGCTGTACTTGTGCCCCTGCAGATTCAGTCCTAGCTCCCTAGTGCAGAGCTCAGGGTGAGCTGGGACCCCTAAACCCCTTAAAAACTTGAGTTGTTGCAGCAGAAGTCAGCCCGTGCTGAGCTTAGGATCTTGAGATGCTTGCACAAAGGTAGTGCAGAGATGTTCTCTGTGACCTCCAGCACCATATCCATTAAGAAAGTAGAGTTTAACTTATCCTTGTTAATATTACAGTTTTAGCCTGTGACTGAGCAGAAGGTTATGTCTCAGCAGAGCCAAGAAAACAGAAGTATGAAATGTGCAAGTCATGCAAACTCAGCTCTGCTTTTTATTAGATTGCCCTCCTAGTTATGCAGTAGAGGAAAGGAATGTGCTGGGCTGAGGGCATTTGGCTATATGGATTTATAAATCAAATCCACAAGGGCAAACTAATGAACTACTTAACTGCTAGGAACTAACACTGTTCTTATTAGCTCCTACATTGATTAGCATTGATCTATGCCAGAGGAATAAATGGAAAATTTACGTGTGTGCATATTATGAAATACATAAATAATAGGACAAATTCTGACTTAGTGACCTCTAAATCTGGAAAAGCAGCACTGCTGCCTGTCTCATGAGCTCTCCAAGGAATTCTGTTCTTCATATATTCTACCTTCTAGACAAAAGTAGATTAGTCACATTCCACCCCCTGCCAGTGCAACAAATTTGGATGTTCCTTCCTCTTGCTGTCTTAACTCCCAGGTAAAAACACATATATGCCATTTGGTTAGACACAAACCCAAAGACAGAAGAGGACAGCAACAGTCTCTTATTTCATTTTTTTTTTATTTGTTACTTTTTCTGGGTTTTTTTTTCCTTGTTATTTCATGTTGCACTCTGCAGTCTGTGGCCCTGATCACACCTCCATCAGTATAGGGTTATAGGATATTATTATAGGTTTATAGGATATTACCTTTCAATTATAAGTGCTTTTCTGCTGAGACTCCATTGTGTTGTGTTCTTCTTCCTTGTTGGTGCTGTGCAAGTGTTCAGAGCTAAGACTGAAGGTATATATCTCATATGGGACAGTCCAAAGCAAATCCTCCACTGGAAGGGATTTTTTTTTTTCATCCCTACTTTTAGTAACCTTCTAGACCTCTACCTTCTCTCTAACATCAAGTATAAGCTTCTTTTCTTCACGTTCAGGATATTTCATGATTCACTCCTCCTTATCATTTATCATATAAGAACAGAAGCTCTGTGCCCACTTCTGATTAGCACAGGACTAATTTGAAGCTATTTTAAAATGTATTTCCTTAAAAATGAAATAAAATTATGGAAGGGTCTTTACTGCCTGATATAATTGAAGCCTTTTTAAAGCATTAGGCTTTCTTTTTCATGCGTGAAAGCCATCAACTCAATAATGTAGACATTTCAAAATCACCATTTTTTAACTGTAAATATAAACATCTAAATGAGCTTTCCATAAAATCTCAACAAGAAAATATTGATTGACTTCATACCCCAAATGTAATTAGCATTGTATTGATCTGTGTTCATTTTCCTGGTCACCCACAAACATCATTACGTCTCAGGAAGAATATTGTTTAAAAATGTGACTTCCTAAATCACATTTATGGCCATTTAAATATGGCCATGTGTATTTACCTGCAAGCATTTACATTTTTGCATACTTGCCTTTATTGCATTTTGCCCAGAGAGATGAATGTTGAGAATCAATCTTTTGGGCAGAACAGGAGGAAAAGAAGTTTTGCACTCTTAAAATTAAGGATGGTAGAACACTTTACACCTAAATATTCCCATAAGCCTCAAACTAAATCTTTCATATGCATGTTTTTTATTTCTGGTGTTGCATCTGTGCTGTCATTCTTCTTACCAGCTATAGAAATGTCATGTTATAGTTCCCCAGGGGTTGCTCTTGCAGAATTTCCAGCACTGAGAAAAGGAAAAATTGCTGAAAGCCATATATATATAAGCCCACTCTCTGGAGATTCCCAACATGTGTTTTCAGAGCTGGTGTTTGCATGTTCAGGAGAATATAAGCATCACTGAGACTTGCCTAGCGCTTGATTTAAGTACTTAAAACCTCTCTGATCCCTGGGAATCCCATGCTGTTGTGTAAAGTTGCACCAGCAGCACGTGCATTTGTGCCAAAGAAGGGTGAACACTGCATTAGGGAAAAAAAAAAAGTCAGTGTGAGTATGGAAAGTATTAATATTCTAATCCAGTCCTCTATTAATACCCTGTGCTTTGCCTTTCCAGAGCCAGTGGATATCATGGTTGTGTCCAAGTGCAACCCCTGCCTCTCCAACCCATGTAAGAACAATGGGACGTGCAGCAATGACCCAGTGGACTTCTATCAATGCACTTGCCCTTTTGGCTTCAAGGTATGAATACAAATGAGCTACATGAAAAGCAATATAGTGTTCCCCATCCCTTCTGTTTTCTTAATTGTTGTGCCACAAAGTCAATTTTACAGGCAACTGAGCCTAAAATATCCCTCACTCAGTCACAATGTGTGTGACCTTTCAGCTGCACCCAGTCCAAATTCCACCCTGGGCAGTGGGAAAGGCATTTCTTTCTGTGCTGTGGCTCTGCAGATCTACTGCAACCTGCTCTAGCTGAGTCTGCTTTGAGCAGGGTGATTGGACTAGAGGATCTCCCAGGGTCTCTTCCAACCTTGGGCATTCTCTGATGCTGTGATGTAGAACATCCATATGAAATAGCAAGTTGGTTTTATCTTCCTTTTAATTTCTTTTCTTTTGCCAGCAACAACATCACCATTTCATAGGTGGCCAGGCCAAAGAGGAGGCAGCTCAGATAAGAATTTAGAGCCAGTTTAGTCTGCAGTACTGAATATTGATGCCCACTGCTGTACATCCCTCTTAGGCAGAGTGGTTAGCAGAGAGACGAGCAGACACAATCACTGGCTGAGCTGTCTCTGGCTTGTGAGCACTCATGTCCATAGGGTGACCTGCAAATGTGACATCCTGAGGATGCCAGGCACTGTAAGCGTGCCCTGTCTGCTTCTTGATAACACATTGGAAAATCCTGTTATTGATGCAGCTGCTTTGGTAGTGATGGATCACTCCCGTTCTTAACACCACATCATGAGAGCTTAAGACTACCAAGAGTGTTTCAGAGTTGATATAACTGGAAAGCCAGCTCAGTAGTCAGTAGCTGAAGGATTAAATATAACTATTAAGTGAGGCATATGATCCATTCACAGCCTGGGGGGAATTGGATGTTATGGCCAAAGAAGAAGGTTGGGTCCTGTCGCCTGTGATTTTATTTGTCTTACTGGATATTTCTTAGAGTCTTGGTCAGTTGAGGCAGATGCTCATAAAGCACAGAGTAATAAGGGAAAAAAACAACCCAGAAGGGCAAAGCCAGCCATGTGTGTAGGAAGTAAGCACAAGCATCCATGTCTTATGTTTCAGGTAGGAATTAGGAGTTGGTTCTGATGATATCATCGTTTCCCTTCCCAGGATATGGCCCAGATGGTAACACAGTAACTGTGGTAAATCCTTAAAGCACTGGAAAAGGGAAGATGGAAAGCGCATTTCTTCCAGCTCACCCCAGTGCCCCCACACCTAGTACTGAAGAATAACAATAATTCTCCTAAATAATTGAAAAAGACATTAACATTTCCTCTCATTAAAAATCCTGCTACCCATTGGGACAGCAACCAGCATCTTTTCTAAGTTCTTAAAAGACCACACTGTCAAAAATTCATTTAACTGAAGCTGCTTGTAGCAATTGGTCATTGCAATAAGGGGAACAGTGGCTGTTTATCTCCTCCAGTTAACAGAAGACTGGTCATTTAAATTTGACATTTAACATCAACTAAGTTGAGTTGTTCAGATGGGACTAGGCGACTGGTAAGATAACTTGTACAGCAAAAGCTTTCAAAAGTGGCAGGAACAGACATTAATCTTTGTGTCTGTCTTACTCCATAAGCACTTATCATGGAGCAGGTATCCAGGATACTCAAAGTAGAATTTTTTTGGTTATGAGCATATCTTTTTTTTTTTCCCTGTAGTTTTTTTTGTTTGTTTGTTTGGTTTGGTTTTTTTTAATGCTGTTTCTGTATTAGCAAATGCACTAGTATAGGTGCATTTATACTGCTACAAGACAAAGGGAGGATTTATTAAGAATAATCCTTATATTAGCAGTCTCTGGTGTGCATTAGACCTCAGTATGCAACATGTTACATGGAAAGGTTTGGATAAACTCTTGAAGTGACTCCGTTTAAACATCTCATAGAGCACCCAGCTTTTCTACTCTCTCACACACTTTCTCAGGTAACATTCAGTGAATGCAAAACTGAAACCCACTTGTGGGCTTGTAAGCACCAAGCTGTCATCCAGGCATGGCACTTAGAGCTGAGTTTAAAAACACTGACTGGGTAACAGTGCAGGGAAAATTGGTGGAAATTTAATAAGTAAAAAAAAAAAAAACAACTGTGTGTCTTTACCACAGGTTTTTGAATAAAAATGAAATCTGACAGGTCCAAATGCAAACCATATGAAAGGAGCACTCTATCTACCACGCAGTTCTCCACCAGAGATTCATGCTAATTCAATAACAATACCTTGCTTCCTTCTCACCAGCCAGCACCAAACAGCTCTATCCATCTGGAAGCTATTTCCCAGACCTTGATAAATTGCCCTAAATCTGCCCTCTCAGCATTTGTTTTTCCTTGTTTGATGTAGATCTTGAAAAAATCCTGCGTGGAAGAGTGCATCAATAGAGTGAAAAACCCACCCTTACTTTCAAATGTCTGCTCATTCAAATGAGCTTTGCAGTGTGCCCTGGGTAGAGACACAGTTGCAGACCACTTTCTGGGGTTCCCATCTTTTTGGCAGCCTTCATAAAAAAGCCCAGACACCAACACACAAGCCACTCAATTTACCAGTTGCCAAACTGGTGCCCAATGGAATCACAAGCTTGCACCAATGAACTGGAGATGAATGCATTTGCTGTAGAGAAGCCCTGGTGGAAACACTGCTGTTGTGGTGGTTGTTTGGGGACCAAGCCCCAAAGAGAAGTGGGAGGTGGTGTGAGAGTGCCACCTAAGGAACCTGGCAGGCTGTGCAGGTCTGAGCTCTGGGGTGCCACCAATGCTGGCAGGAAACCTCTCCTCATATCATGAAGCTTGTGTTTTCATATTAAACACAGGCATAGGTGTAATTATCCAGTGAAGGTTTTGGTTGGGTTGGTTGTTTTGGTTTGGTTTTTTTTTTTCCCTCTTCTCCTTAGCACTCTTTGAAAGATGATTTAAATAATATGTGTGGTTTAGATTGCAAAGTATGATTACAAGCAGAGAAATGAAGCTTTCTTCTGCTTTAAATGCTGCTGGCCACCTGCAGTGCAAGTGTGTGTGAGTGCAGCTGGTGGCTGGTAAATAGATAACGGTACCAAACTAATTCATTTATCCTGCAGAGTGTGTGGCTTTTATGTATCCCCATTGATATTGTCAAATCCAGTCTATGGGTGTTAGAATTCAAGGGAATAATCAAACTTGCAATCAATAAGCCATTGAGAAAGGATTTACTTGAATAGATGTAGTAAAAATGAAGGTGAGTGGAATCAGCATCTTGGTGTTGCTTTGCTGAAAATGCCATTTTGGATTCTGTGGCTGATTTTTGTGTCTCTCTTACCTTTTGGTTTTGTTTCTCTTAAAACTGAGGTAAGGACAAATGGAGAAGACTTTTCTTTCTTCCACACAGAGTTACCTGTAGAAGTGGGAAAAGGGAGTTTAAAATGCATCTGTGTTTTATCTGGAATGCAAGAGCATCTCCAATCAGGGCTGTGACATCCAATACCTGCCTGGGCATTGCCACAGCCTCAGATTGCTCAGAGAAATGGGAGCCTGGGCTGTTGGCATGCAGACTGTCAACTCTGGATGCTGCTGTGCTGCAAACTGGCTGAGATGGGAAGTGAGGAGAGGTAAAACTGGTGTGGCACATACCCCACACTTCAGGCAACAGATGTGATGTGTGTCTGGTAAATTTTATCCACCTCTGTGTTTTGTTCAGCCAGTGCCCTGGCTTCCCTGGCAGCACTGCAGCATCTGGGTTCAAGCAATTTCCCCAGTCATCCAGAGTGACAGATACAACTGGAAAAATCTTGGGTAAAGCTCTTGGGCTTTGGAGAGGCAGTGATCTTTGCAGCCAGGCTTTTGTGGTGGGAGGCATTACAGTGGAAAGCCAGGGTGATATTTAGCGAGGAAGCCAGCTCCAAAGTCAGGCTGCTTGGAATTTGGCTCTTCCTCGTTGCCACCCCCCTGTGCCAGGTTTTCAGCCTTGGAAACGGGGTTAGAAGTTGAGAATCCCAGAGCAGAGTGTCTCTGGGACACACAGGATCTGTGTTTCTCACATGTTGTACATGTGATATGAGTGATGTGCCAGCACTGGAGCGGGTAGGTTAGTCCCAGCTGAGCAGCTACAGCCCCTGTAGCATGAATGGGGAGCTGGTGCTGCACTGACTGCATCCTTGGCTCCCCAGAGTGCACTTGGCCTTGTGTTTGCTCAGGGCACTGTGCTTCACCCTGGTGATGTGCTTTTGTAGAGTGGCATGAATCATCTGCCGGAGTCCTACACTGGTTGAGGAGTATGCAGCACAGAACTGATGTGAAAACATAGGTGTGGTTGTCTTTGCTCCTCCACAGCTCTTCTGGGCAGCTTTCAGTGCTCAAGGCCAAGACAGTGTAAGTTTATTCCACGGGGTGGTGTCTCAGTTGGGCTGATTTAGGGGGGGCTAAGTAGCTGGGTGTCAGGTTTGGCTGCTGACATGTGCCAGCTGTGTGAGCCTCCCTGCCTCATTTCTTACTGTCTGGAAATGTAGCTCCCTGCTTTTGTTTCATAGGATCTTGTAACTCAGGCATAGAGGTCCCCATGTACATCACTCAGCACACAAATAAACCTCCTGAGCTGGAACTGCAAAAGGAGGAGAAACTGGGAAGAACTCTTAAAGCAGCCTGCCCTTATCTACAGGAGACAGCAGAGCCAACATCTCTGCCTTCTTGTGTTGCTGTCTCAGCCTCTTTCCTCTCCCAGTGTTGGGGTCAGGGGGACAGGCAGTGGAATGTAAGCTCGATGCCAAGCTTTCCTCATGAAGAAATCTGTGCAGCAAAATACACTGTTTGTGTGAGGTGATTCTGCCTTGAACTTTAGATTCTAAGAAATTCTCCTGGAGTGTGTGTTTATGTGATCTGGGTGTTTTGTTTTGTGTTTGTTTGTTTTAACCATACTTAAAATACTTATTAATGAATGTTGAAGAAGCATTTTCTACTCTTAGTAAAATAAAGCAGAAAGCCTTTAGGGATGAGGGGTAATGGGTGGCTGTGGAAAATGAGCAGGCCTGTATTTATGTAGGGATTTTAGAGTAAACACCAGTGTCAGCAGTAGGTGGTTATAATTTCATATAGTGCTCCTAGGGCAGAAAAATAACTGCAGAAATCACAATATTTTCCTATGTATCCTTATTCTGTAAAACTTACCATGCATCAGTCAGACCCATGCTTCTTGTTTTTTGCCCTTTCTGTGCTAGCAGGGCTGAAGAAAATGGAGATTTACATCCAGAGGAGCAGAGAAGTGAAAGGCTTAGGGCAGGATTGAGCTGCTGGTTGCTGAAGGAGGTGAGGCACACAGACATCCACCACAAGCCCCGACCAGAGCACAGCAGTGCACTGTGGTGTGCCCTGAGGAGGGCTCTGAACAAGAAAGCCAGCTCTGAAAAAGTAGTTCCAGTTTTGTCAGGCCAGCAAGAAAGCAGATGTAGAGCAGCTTTGGGTGTTTGCTGTGTCTGTCTGTGGTCAGTGCTGCACCAGGAGAGGCTGCTGAGCAGGGAGGGTCAGTGCCCACTGGTCACAGTCCTTGTGTCACTGTGGATTGTTCCCCACCACCCCTCCTTTGCTACTACTGTTTTTTCTGGTCTAGCTCTAAATGCCTTAAGAGACCAGACTTCCAATCTTTCTTTTCCCAGGGTAAAAGAAAAGTTTTTATTGGCATTTAGTCTGACTTTCAGGCTCTTGTTTTTTTGTTTGCCTGGTCCTATTACACTAAATAATACTTCTTCTTCCTCTGTGGTTTGTCTGTCTTTCAGGTGATTGCTGGTTGCTATAATTCTGCTTAATCAAGTTCTGTTTAACCAGCTCTTAATTTTCTGCATCCCACCCTTTCCGCATAATTGAATCAGTTGAAGCAGTTGGTCACAGCTGAAAATCCTTATTGTTAGATTTTCTTGTGATTGCCTGTCATCTGTTATCCTTGAGGCTTTCTTGGCATTAGCTGTACTTGACGATACAGCTTTTGGTTTTCTTTTGTTGTCCAAGCACATGAACAGAGATTGTACTAGGAGGTTAATTGCCTTATTTTCCCCTTTCCTCTGGGGATGCTGGAATTGTTCAAGTTGCTGTAAGCAGGCTCAGCTGAAAAGAAAACTTTCTTTGTCATGTGAGAGTAAACTCGTGTCACTAGAAATGCTATAATGCCAGACTCCTTTGAGAATTAGTGGATTGCTGTGTAGGAGTAAATGCACATCCACTGCAGGCAGGCTGTTCCAGAGCTGGCACTGAGCTGGTGCAGGGCAAATGCCTGCCTCCATGGTGCCCAGGGTACCCCCTGCTGCTTCAGAGTGCTCCTGGAATGGGGCACTCACTCCTGCTCACTGTCACAGTGGGCATTTTCAAACGTGGAAAAACTCACTCTGAAAAATCCAGGTGCACATTTGATTCTGAAACCATTGCTGTGTGCCTGGGTCACCTGGCACAGGGCAGCTTATGGCTGTGGCTGATGCCAGGAGGGCTCACTGGTACCTCTGACATGGCAAGGGGAAGCTTTAGAGCAAACTGCCACAGGCAAAACAGATTATCTTATTCTTGCTGATACGAGATGTATTTCAGTACAAGAGCTTTTATCAGTTCCAAACCAAACCCCTCCATCCTTGCAGACAGGGATACACCCACAAAAGTGTCTTCAAATGGACTGTGACTCCTCCAGCATCTTTATCTGTTCCACAAATCTAATAAGCTCTTTGGAGAGGTGTTTTTTAATCACACAGGCCCTGCCTCATGCTCAGTTTCAGTGGGTTCCTCCCTGTAATGTGTCCTTCCTCTCTCATGCAGGCTGCCAGCCTTCAGTAGTTTAAGTGTTAGGTGTAGCTTAATTGCCTTGAGCAATAGGAGTAAAATGCGACAATTATCTTTTATTTCATGGAAATTGTGTTTTCTATAGCAAACTTTCTCTGCAGTGTTCACATTGGAAAAGAGGACGTGGCTTTTGATAGACTAAGAGGGGAGGTTTTGTTTGTTCACTGCCATGTGGATCTTTAAACAGGCTCTTCAGTGTTTTGAAGGTACTGAAAACATTGGTTTTATCTGTGAATATTGATTGAAATATTCCACGTCCTTTTTATACCAAATACTTTGGGTTGGATTTGAGGTATAGAAGAAACCTTGGGCAAAACCAACCTTTTTTAGTGACTCTTTCTTCTACATCTCCCAAAACACACATCAGCTGCTTGATTGAGTAACCTTGGAAGGTCTAGAGCACCTGCCCCATTCAGTCTGGCACCTCTGGACTCTGTTCAGGTGTGCTCAATGTGAATTGACTCCATGATAGATTAATGACCTATCTTCTGTCATTAATTAAAAGCCCCAAAGACCATTGAAATTCAAAGTGCTTATGTTAGGAGAGGTTTAGAAGGACAATCAGGATTTACCTCGTAATGAATATAATTGCAAAATAAACCTCAGATGTCCACTGAGAATTAAACTTCATACTCAGAGGAGAAGAATCCAAGTTTTTAAAAAATAATAAGATGAATCCTTGCACTTTGACTTTGACAGGCATATTCTTGATTACTAGCTACAGAGGTAATGGAAGGTGTATTATACCCTAGAGGATCATAAATCTTTCTGATTTAAATAAAATGAGGCTTAAGAGAGCAGAGTTCACCTAATTTGCTATAAATTGACAATTGTGATTTATTAACAAGGACAAGGAAGACACTAAGAAGTGCTTTTGCCATGCCCAATTATTGTGAAATCAGATGCCAGCTGAAGCTAAACTGGCACAGAACTACAGAGTGCTGAAGAAGGTGGGGTATAAACAACTATTATCTGTAGTTTTATTTCAGACAACACTGTGGAAGTTTTTTGAGGGGGTTAAATCAGCCAAATGTTGGTGTGGAGGGTGGGGGGAGCAATGAAAACAATATCAATGTGTCTTCTTTTCATAATCTAGCTTCTGTGCCAGTTAGCAAATAGGTTTTCTCATTATGGCTGTGAGCAGTGGGCAGCTTCTTGGTTCTGTTGTGTCAGTGTAAATGCAGTTGTATAAGTAATAATACTGAACTAAAAAAAAAATCAGAATTATCTAGGTAAATTCAGATTAATTTTTTTTTCAAAACTAGAAAGGGATAAAATAAGTTACTTTTTCAAGTTAAATTAATTGGTGTGTAAACAGCAATCCTCAGGGGGTACAGTTATTACTCCACTGGGACAGATGACTAAAGAGAAATAGTTAATTCATCATCACTGAGTACCCTAAGCTACAGGCATCCAAGGTGTGGATGTCTGCAGCAAGGTCTGCATTCAAGAGGACTCACAGCATTTTTGTGAACAACAGATGATCAAAATCTTTCCAGTTCCACCTGGCAATCTAAAAGCAATTTGATCCAAAATCTCTGTGATAGTATCCTTGCCTTGCCAAATAATTTGTCTATATGCCTAAGCAGATGGATCTAACATGCACCCTGCCAGCTCTTGTAGTTGGTTGACCTTGCCAATGAGCAGCAGCATCTCCATCTTTTCCAGATTGAGGCTTAGTCATTATGTCCATGGCCAGAAAGAGAAGAAACAAGGAACAGCATCACCTGAATCTACTGAAGAGCTTCAGCCCAACACACATCAGTGTGTAAACTGTCTCTACATACATCTTATTACCATGCAATCAATTAGAAAACCAGTTTCAGATGCTTCCATTAGCAAGAGTAACTCCCAATACTGTGATTTTTATCTCTTCCTGCAAGAGAATTTAGATTAATGGTTATGTTTTAAAGTTAGTTTTACTCTTCACTCAGTTTGCAGTGTCTCTGAGTACTTGATAACTAGATATTCCCTTCACAAAGCTGAGTAGCTGTGTCTGCAGGGTTTGCTGAGGTGTGTCCAGTCCCTCATGCTGCAGTTAGCATAATATAAGATTTGTAGTACACATCAACATTTTCTTTTTCATGATCTCATTATAGCAGTCACTGAATTTGTTTGCAAGGGAAGGCTCTGATATACACAGTTGTGAATAGCACTTGAGAGGTTTTTTTCCTACCAAGCTTGTAACTCAGTGTATTGGCTGTGTAGCTGAATTCATGGCATTGTGTTTCCTTGGTCAGTTATGCTAAATTCTTCTTGGTTCTCTGTTGTATTTATGGCTGATAAATGTATTTATTACAGGGAAATATTTCCTAGCTTAATTTTTTTAGTATAATTGAGGATCATGGGATGAAATTTTGCTTGTCTTTCCATTCCAGCCCTGGGAATATTTTCATTTGCTCCCCAATTTGTCTGTTTATGACAGAGATAAAGTTCTCAGATGGTGAAAGAAGACACTGGTGAAGATGCCAATAGGTTAAAGGCTGTAGCACTTTATACCTTAAGTCTATACTTTATGGGATAGCTGTGCACTGTAACTTCAGGAAAAACTTTGATCATCATTCTCACTTTCCTAAGCATGAAAAAAGAAAAACCTGAAGTGAAACATCCATGCCAGAGTTCAAACTGAATTCCCTTCCTGTGCTAAGTGTCTGTATCTTCTGTTATTCCTGGATGTTTTCCACCCATCCCATCTTATCTCATTCTGAAGCATCAGGAATTGTGACTTGATTACATCACATTTAGCCCTCTTAGACCTTTACAGGTCTGAATATGTGAACGAGTCCCTCTGGCACATTCAGGTGTCATTTTTACCCTCGAGCAGTCAGCATACATCAGAAATGTCCAGAAAACTCTGTTCAATTAAATACTTCCCAAGCTCTGTGAGAGGAGAGAGCAAAGCTGTGCATAGTGGCTCTAAATGTCCTTTTTTCCCCTTGATTTCACAACATTAAGAGTTTCAGATTTTAAAGCTGGCAGACACTTGTAAATTTGAATAACACTCCTGTATACACACGCTCATGGAACACAGTATACTGCTCAGTTTATCTTTCTGTGGCTTTGCTCTTAAGCCCATCATGAAGTGGAAGATTCACTTAGCCTTTTCCCCTGATGTAATGATTGCTTATTAACTTCTGACCAGGACACCCCCATGAGAAGTGTGTTAACATTGATGAGACTGAGAGTTGGATGGGGATGTGTTACTCTCCCATTAGGCATGTCAAACACTAGGTTTGCAATACAGTATCTCTGTGGCTGCTAATTTTGTCTGATTTCCCTAAAAGCTTTAGCTCTGTTTAGAGCTTGGTAATGAAGTCGTTTAGGAGAATTTCCTAGTTCTTAATTTAAAGTCTCTATCAACTATATTTGTCTTCATCTTGTATTTTTACTAAACACATGAACGCTGCCATCTGTTCTCTACATGCACCATCCAAATCAAATTTGTTATGATCACACTGTATATTGTTAACAACTTGAGTAAACTTTGGTACTTCTTTTCTATAGCTCATTTCTCCAGCATGCTTTAAAACACTGGAGTCATTGAACAAGGCTGGAATTGGCTGGAAAGAGGTCTCCTTACTCACTGAGGTTGGATACACTTCTGCCTGTCCCCAGGTGTCTCCATCTCTGGCTGGATCATCTTTCTACTGTGATAATTTTATGCACAAGGAGGTTTCTACCCTGTGCCCGTGGTGAGCTCCCTGCTGCCACCTCTTATTTGAGCCCACTGCTGTTAGAAATGAGTGAAGGATCACAATCAGGTGGACAGAGGTCAAATCTCTGCCTTGCAATCTTGAATGAAGCTTTCAGTCTCCACAGACAAGGCTCATTTCTGAAAATTCATTTAAAAAAAATAAACACCACTGCAGTGGTTGAAAGAGTGTAAAATCAAACGAGTGCTGTTTTTATATAGTAGTCTTTGTTCTTCCAACTGAGGGCCTTATTAGCTTCTGCTGCTTATTCTTCATTGTTTTGCTGATCATGATGTAATGTTTTCCAGGGTTGGATCCTTGTAAAGGCTAGAATTTGGCACAGCAGTGCTGAGGAACAGCTTGTATGTACACCAGTGCCCAGTACTGTTAATTACTGTTGAGTATGAAATTAAGAACTGACACTTTCTAAGTATGGTGGAAGGTTTCTGTTCTCATTCACTGAAATGTGGAGCTAGAGCAGCCCAAAAAATCTGGACCAGCTGAGGTGGTGTAGATTTAAAAAGGCAGCTGGACTCTGAAAATACATGCTTTCTGATTTGCTGCAGAAATTTTACATTTCAACACCTAATCTTTTCCTCTCTGCAGAAAAATGAGAGAACTTACAGAAAAGTGTGTTTGGATCTGATGCTTTCCTATCAAACTAGAGAAAAATTTATTGCAGCTTGAAAAAGCTCTAGAAATAAAATATTAGACGTAGAGGGACCTCCATCCTCTTTCTGTGAATTGCTGAAGCAGTCATATCTTCCTGTCTGCCCTTGAAACAAAGTCTGCACCCATTTTTCTGATTCAGGCATCATTAAAAGGCTCTTTAGTCTTGAAGCAAATACACAAGATTCTCCTTTGTAACAATAGTTATTTCCAGGGAATGCAATTCAGAGAGTTTTTCCCAACTCGCAGATAAATTAATTTTAGTGATGCTTGACAGCAATTTTTCAGTAAGAACAGTCTTCCTGTAAATTGAGACTAGAGCCTTGCATTATTCATTTGAAAGATGGTTCTGGAATGTCTTCAGGCTCTTCTGGGTAGTGACAATCTTATACAGAAATAAAATGGCCTTGCTTTGCTGTAGATTTATTAGTACTGATATTTTCTGCAGGTTCTCTCAGAGTTCTTTGGTTTTCAGACTGTTCTGTGCTGGAGGAATTGTACTGATTTTGTGGGATCTCAGTGCTGTTGATAAAATCAGCTTGGAAAAGATAGTCCTCAGAGAAGGAATAAATGTTTGCCCATTTACTACAATGAGTAAACTGAGTGAAAGGCACTCTGACTTTTCCTAAAGCCACACAGCAACTTCATGTTGTAATTAAGTCTGATTCAGTAGCACACACTAATCGGTTTCCATGGTGCCAGAGGCTCAAGAAGCCAATAATTCAACCATGTTCAGTAGAGAAATGAGAGCTAAGACACAAGGAATTTTGTGTGCTGGTGAGAGAGGCTGAAAATGTCTTGCTCTCAGTTTAACATTGATCTTTATGAAATTTTTACAAGAACATTCCAAATCATCTGGCTAATTAGAGTAGAATTGATGGGATTGTTTTACACCATGTTCAGCCGTGGCACAGAGCCTCAGCCAAACAGGTGCTGTGGATTCTGCTTCATATGGAGCAGCAGTAACTGATGTTACTCAAGTATCTGCTCATTAGTCAGTTCTTCAGGGACATGGGAGGAGCATTTGTGATCTTAGGAATCAGGAGAAGTGTGGCCAGCAGGGCAAGGGAGGTTCTCCTCCCCCTCTACTCTGCACTGGTGAGACCCTACCTTGAGTACTGTGTCCAGTGCTGGGCACCCCAGTTCAGAAAAAAACAGAGATTTACTGGAGAGAGTCCAGCACAGGGCACCAAGATGCTGAAGGGAGTGGAGATCTCCCTGCTGAGGAGAGGCTCCTCAGTGGTGTTGGACAAAAGTGGAATTACTGGGTGTCTCTGGTCTTCTCACAGCGTGTTCTACCTGGCAAAACACCCAAGATTTCAGTAGCATTTGCAGGGCTGAAGCTGATGAGGTGAATGGCAGAGCCTAGCACCATGAGTGGATAAACTGGGTCAAATAAACTCTGGCTTTGTTAGTGCCTTGATTAGGTTTAACTGAGGCTGCACTAATTTCAAGGTAAGCACTCCAGAGACAAATTAAGTTTGCTACTATTATTTATACAGTACTTAAAGCATGACTGGATCTTGAGCTGTCACAGAACCAGCACAGTCCTCTCCTGCTAGCTTGCTGGAAATGATCACACCAGCCCAGAGCTGAGCATGAACTTCTGAGCACTGGAGGATGAGAGAGAGAGCTGGGCAATGATAAGCAACTGTTAGAAAGATGTGACCACCCTATTTGTTCTTCACTGGAGAGTGAGATTTCCCACACAGATGCATAGTCATAGAAAAACTGATCAAATCCATCCTGCAGTGATATTCCTGAGAGATCTGTTCCCTTACACTGCAGAAAACCAGGATTGAGATGATGCTGAGTCTGGCTAATCTTCTTTCTTTTGAATTTTCCCCAACAGGGTCGAGACTGCAGTGTCCCCATTAATTCTTGCATTCAAAATCCATGTCAGAATGGAGGGACCTGCCACCTCACTGAAGCAAATAAAGATGGATTCAGGTAACAAAATTCAGTAACAAAAAGTTCATTTAAAACGAGATTATGAAATTAAATGTGTTTCTAATTTGCATTAATGAACTAGAACGGCTACTTTATGAAAGCTGCTGCATTTGACACTCCTATTTACCATACAAAATAATTGGTTTCATTGGTGTGACATATTGTTTCCTCTGAAACAGGCCTCCTTAATTTCTCATAATGAAATACCCTCTAAAGAGCTATTTTGAGCAGTCTCCCTGATCTGCATTGTTATCTGTATGCTAATTTTCCTTGGGGCATATCAAACTCACATATACCCTTTTTTTTTGTATTTATAAAGTAAGCATCTGTTGCTTGACAACCAGGTGCAAAATGTTTTCATGCTGAAGAATCTTGTCAGCAAACAGACATTAAAGAAACAATTAATAAATATGGAGAGAGTACCACATCTTGAGCATTGTCCCTGCAAGAGCATAACCTTTACAGATGGACACTATGGATTTCTATTTTCCCATGTAAGAAAGATGTGGCAAAGGTACTCCAAGAGTAATTTTCATGAGGTAACTGAGAGGTTTGTGCTGGTACAGAGACTACTTCAGAGCTAAGAAAATAGAAATTTGAGGTTTTGGCCACTAAGCTGATAGAATATTATTTTTTTTTAGAGTTGTTGCTGATATTTTCATAGATTTGGTCCTCCCTACTCATGTTATTTCTTGCACAAACATGTGCAAAAGTACACCATGCTGTTATTTCAATTGCATGTCCAAAAGCTTCACTTCTTAAAGCTTTTCTGCATTGCTGAGGCTGCTGCTTTGTCTTCTCCTTCCCATCAATAACAGCTGGAGGGAGACAGAACTGCAAGGTTTATAAATGGTGTAAGCAGGGAGTCAAACCAGTGTATTTTTTCAGTTTGACTCCAGTTTGGTTTCAGCTGTGATTAAGACTGTTCCAACTGAGGTTAACTCTTTGCTCACCAAGTCAACAAACCCATATCATCTTACAGCTGAAAACAAGAGTTGTTTCAAAATAAATGGCCACATCTGGGTGGAGATATGTCTGTAAGGGTCAGTGTGTGGTGCTGGGAGAAGATGAGGCAGCTCTGCATACCATAGGACCCCTCAGCTTTGGAGAACCCCCTACTCTGATCTGGTTCACCCATTCTTCATTCAGATTTTAGCAGGCCCAGCAAGTTTTTGAGTGAAAGTACATGTGCAAGAAAGAAAGGTCTGGTGGTCTTGAGGTTCCCTGGTGATCACCCCCATATAATACTGTTTAGACAGCTTGTGCCAAATTCTGCTACAGCAAAATGGTGCCATATTAGAATATCTGTTTTCTGTCACTCAGTAATTTTCCCCAAATCTAGCTGATACTCAAAATGTGCTGGTAAAACATTTTATCACACCCATAATACTAGAATGAAAGGCTTCGGCTTAGATTCTGTTTTTCCTGAGCATTTATGTTTTGTTCTGTGGTAGCAAGTAAAAAAGTTTTGAATGACCTGAAATGAAATCTGCTTCTGAATGTTTCTCACGAAGAATTTTACAGTCTCGGAGCCTTTGCTTCAGTTCCAAATGAACGTTGTTGTTGAGACCCATTATAAAACTGCAGGGGTGGTTTTGCAGCTTAACAACATTTGAGGCTTTTCAGGGAAGGTTTCTGCTTTTATAGTTATTTATATAGCTTCACTTGGTCTAATAAAGGACACATAAAACCATATCTCATCAAAATCTTGCTTCATAAACTTGAATGATCAGCTTGTGGCTTGCTCTGTTTTCTCTCCATGCTTTGAATTCAGGCAGTGCAGAGCCCCAGCTGCTCTGGAGGAGCTTTAGCATGTCCTAGAGAAGCACGGTGTGGGGATGAAGTGATGGGGAATAGAAAAACACATTTTGAGGTTGAATTTGGTTGGGTGGGGGGGGTTTTTTGGTGGGATGTCTCCTCTCTGGTGGATGGCAGCAGTCAGAGTTACGTGCATCTAAATTGTGTTCATGGGGATGGGAAAACACCGCCTTGGATTCTGTGCTGTGAGGAAGTGGATGTCAAAAACATTTTCATGAGAGGCCTCCTTGGATTTTTTCTGTTGTGTGGCCTGTAAAAGAAATTATATCTTCTGTATATTCTCTTCCCTAGGGAAATATATTCATACACAAGCTCTGCTGCCAAACTTGTCAAATCTTTACTCTTGTAAAAAGGAAACTTAAGCCAAAGCTCTCTCCCTGTGAAATGCCAAGCAGTTTAACTCTCAAGTTTCTGTAGCCTCAGACAAGAAAATTTACCTTTTAAATAATGCTAAGGTGGTGATGTTCCCCAGGCACAGGCAGGAAACTCACAGTTAGGGCTGAGATTCCAGCCTGGCTCACCTGCTGTGCCTGGTACCCACGGGAGCAGCAGCAGCAGGGGACTGAGGTGCTCAGTTTTGTTGTAATATCAGGACAGCTGAAGGGCAACGGTTCAGCTGGAGGTCTTCAGTCCTTCTTAGCATCTTTTATTCTTGCACTGAGTAATTCTGAGGTAGGGATGACTTCTGTATTGAAGAATAGTTACGTGTGGCTCAGGGCATTAGAAGCATGAAGTCCTTCCTTTGAATTGCTCATCCTAATCGAATCTGGGTTGTCTTTGACAAAAGGGTGCCTAAAAAAGGTGCTTATTGAGAATAATTTTTTTTAAATGTCATGTCATTCAGACATGTGCTGGTCATTCAGCATGCCTGCAAGGGAGATGTTGACTCAGGAGGCAGAGCTGTCAGCTCTGCTTCAGTTAGCCACAGGCAACCAGCTGATCTTTGATAACCTACAGCGTTGTGAAACAAATCTCTGGATTCCTTTAACTTCTCTCCATATAAAACCCCCTTCATTTTCCAGGGCCTTTTCTTTAGCTTTTTTCCACAAACTTTAAGTTCCCTCATAAATGTAAAATCCTGGAACTGATTAACTCCCTAGTGTTAATTCTGCCCAGTTCAAGGAAAAACGTTGCACTTCCAGACTTCTCCGTTGGTATGTAGATGTAAAAAGCTCCTTTAGCAAGAAATGGTAATAGCCCTGAAGAAGTTTACTATCTCTGTTTAAAAGTTGATTTTTTGAAACATGATACACTGTATGCGTGCCTGTTTTAATAAACAGATGCTAAACTGTTTCATTAGGGTTAAGGAAAAAAAATAGCATATAGTAAACTTCCAAAATTGGCAGTATACTTCAGCTCCAAAAGTTTCCCCCCAGATGTTGTCATGAAGTTCTGTGTTCCCTTGCACCTTCAATGGAGAATGGGGTTTTACTTAGTTCTTTAATTTTAGAAAAACACATTGCTAACAGAAAATCCCTGAACTGGAGGAACAGGAAATTTAGACCTTTAAGAGATGACAACATCTTAGAGAGCAGCTCTTTCCTGCATGGCTCCACTGTCTCACACCACTTCACTCTTCAGTCAGTACAAAGCTCTCAGCATTGTCTCTGGATTTAATTTTCCCTCTTGGTCAGCTGGAACCCAAATTTGATGACCTTCCAGTCACTCTGCAAACTTCATTTTTCTTCTAAGCTTTTTTTTTTTCTGGGAAAATACATACAAACAGTCCCAAACTGCAACTCTTTCAACATATGGTTCAATCCAGGTCCCAAATTGTTATGTTTTATCTTTTTATTTCTGTCCTCCTATTTGGCACATTTGAATGCAAATCAAAATAAAGACTCATACGTAAGCAATAATGTAAAGACTCCCTATAATACACAGGGACTAGTAGCCAAATGTCATCAATTATGCTGACATTTCCTTCACTGTGGAATGTGTCCTAATACAGAGCAATTGTATCTTAACAATCCCATATGTATTGTTACTAATGGTAACTCTACTGAGTTGAGCCATTACTGTGATAGTATTTAATAATGTCATTTCTAATTGCATACTCCCAAAGCTGTCCCAATCCTTTTGTGGAAGGAAAATGGTGTTATATTCACGGAAAAAAAAAAATAACCAGCACAAAGCCACTCTTGTTGCTTTTCTTTAAATGGAGAGAAAACTTTGTGCTCCCAAACTGAGACCTTGGATGCCAAGTTGCAGCCTGCAGCATATTTTCATGGCTGAGTTATAAAATCCTGAAAATGGGGTTTTGTAATCGAAAAGGGAGACAAGATGAATCTGTCACTGTATTTAATTAGATGTCTTTAACCCCCTCCCCGATGCTTGCATTGCCACAAAAGATGGTGTGCCAGCTCTGCTCCCTTATCTGCCTCCTGTGATCCTCTGGATCATTGCAGGGTCAGCAAGAGGACATATTTTATTAGCAATAATGAGCTTGAGACAGGAAAAGAAAATATTTCTTATTGATTTATTGTGCCCTAAATTAGATTTATTTGAGCAGTTTGGCTTTGGTTATTCATGGTGAAGGTTTTCTAGCTCTCATGACCCACAAATGGTCCCTGCAGAACTGAATGAAGATGACTGTTAGCATGTGACCTGTATGCCTGTTCTATCCTCATCCAGAAGATCTTACTGCTGTGGTGAATCAAGACACAGTCCCTACCCATTTTTCTCCCTCTTTGTTGTTCCCTTAGCTTTTGAGGTTGCACGTGTCATGAAGAATCTAACCTTCTCCTCAGGCTCCAACCTAGGACCTGCCAAAGGTGGCTGTAGAGCTCTGTTCCATCCCTCTCTGGGGTGTCTGTGGCACACAGGGAGAACTCTGAGAGCAACCAGCCCAAAAGTGCTGCAGTTTTCTTCACAGATTCTGAAGACATCCTATTTCTCCAGAGCATTCCCCACCTCAATCTCGTGACACTTACATAAAGCAGGATGATCACCCCACGTCCCTTTTGTCCATCTGAGCTGAAAAACAGTACCCTGCAGCTATATCTGCACTGGAAATCCTCCTGGTTGCTGAAAGCAGTGGATGGCAATTAGTGTGACTGCTCTGGAGCTTGCTGGTTTTCATCCTCATCAATCAGTAGTGCTTTTCATTGCTTCTTTCCCTTTTTTTCCACCAGAACTTGCATGGGAAAGGAAATGAATGGCTGGGTGAATGTGGAGTTTGGACTGAGACTCAAAACAGCCCTTCCCTTCCACAGGCACCCTTCCTGTGGCCAGTGAGCTGCCATCCTGATGCTTCACCACTGCCACTTCAGAGATCACTGCTGGCTTCTTAGAAGCCACTGAAATTACAGGAGCACTTAACACACGTTTTTAGACTCTTCTAGGAAACTGTGGCCTCCACCTCTTCATCACTTATAGCTAGTTTAAAATATAAAGGTTCTCTTAGCAACCATAACATCTAGATCTGGGAAGGAAACGGAGATTGAAAACAAAATTGCAGTCATTCTTCCACCACTTAGTTTCTTCTACTGCCTCTAGGGACTGTAAGTCACAGTCTTGTGAGATAAAATACTTAGTGCAATTGTTCTCCAGTGGTGTCCACATCATCACAGAACCATTACTAGCTCTGCCATTGTTTGTTTGTTAGTTGGATTATCTAGACATCAGCTTTTCTGCAGCTCCCCCAACATCTCTCTGTAGCAGTACTGAAACCTGAGTGCAGTTGTAAAAGCAATCACTCCCAAAAATTTCTTGTTTGGACAAGTGACAAAGTGGTAATGAGAAGAAAATGTTCATGTCTGTAAACTCAATTCAAGCTGTTGCTCTGTGAAGAGAGAGAGCTACCTAAAAGCTGCCAAGTTGCCCTGCATTGTGCAGTCCTCAGCAGGCAAGTATCCACACACCCACAAAATCATTGATATGGAAGCAATTTTTTAATTGGAATATTGTGATGAGTGCTCACTCTCCTGTCCTGGAGGTGCTTGCTTTGCTTCAGGGTGAGGACTGGCAACAAGGCAAGCAAAGGGGAGCACAACAGAGGCTGTCTCCTGCTGAGGCATTTATGTCTCATGTCAATAATTCCATGAGCACATGAAGCATCACCAAACACATAGGGTTAAAGCTCTGTACTACTCCAGCAACTCACTTATATGTTTTAATTTCAGTTTTACACCTCAAACCTCCTGCCCCTTCAGAGCCATGCTAACTTGCTTTATTTTTTTTTTCTTTCTCTAAAGCTGTTCTTGCCTCCTTGGATATGAGGGGGAGAGGTGTGAAATAAACCCAGATGACTGTGAGGATAATGACTGTGAGAATAACTCTACGTGTGTGGATGGGATCAACAACTACGTCTGTCTCTGTCCTCCTAATTACACAGGTAAGAAAGGACCACAGCTGAAGAGCAGGAATCTGTCAGGAGAAGGGAAGGGTCCAAATGCATGTTTTCTTTGCCCACGAGTGCATAATTAACCAAGAATCTAGTCTCATCTTGAAACAACCTGGATGCCTTACTGGAAAGGTGTTAGTGCAACCAACATTGCAATAGACAACCTCACAGACAGGGCTGCTTTTCTGAGTCAAATACTGATGCCTCATTCTAAAATGCATTGAAACAACAGTGAAATTTCAGGTGTCAGAGAAATCTGTACTTCTGCACACACATTCTCTAAATGTATTTCAGAAATATTCCCAGTACTGAGCGAGTCTGATACACATCTGTTCTAAATCTTGAAAGAAAAAAAGTAGTCACTGGTGAAATTGTGGTAGGAAAGTTGGGCACTGGGGCATGGCTTTCACCTGAGATTGCAGAGGTCCACGTTTATTAAACAAAATGAATTTCCATTCATTATCTCTTTCTCACCAGTGGAGCAGCAGAGGCTGTGTAAGGACCAGTAGGCTTGCTTGTAGTCTTCAACATGGCAGTGAGCCCAGCTTGGCAGATGTGCCAAGTCCAGGGTGACAGGACTTGGTGACTGAGCTAGAAATGGTATCAGTATCTCCAGCACCCATCCTGCCTTTCAGATCAATTCCTTCCTAAACCTTCTGCAAGCACAGAAAGCCTCCTACCTGGAATCTCAAAGTGCTTTTCCTGGAGCACACCGTTGAGTCATTCCAACCGTGTTCGCACGGCCTGCCTGGCTCAGCGTGCAGTGGTAAGGAAACACCTGCAATAGTTCCTACTTCCATCCTTTGAAATGGGTTTATTACCTCCTAAGCATGGAGAAGTAATGAAGGGCTTCTTGTACACTGGAATATATTACATGTCAGGGGATTTAATGAGGATCAAGCTTGAGTGGCTGAGTAAGGCAGGAGGAAAGCTTCTAGAATTTCCAAACTCTTAAAATACTTTTGTGGCCAATGCAAAGGAGGCCCATGTAAATCTTTAGCTCAGAAAAACCTTAGGACTTTAATGTACATTTATTGGAGTTCTAAAATGATCTTTCTGCCAAAAACTGGAAAACTTCAGCTTAGCAGAGTAAAGAGTTTTGCTTACAGGATGTTGAGCCCATTGTGCTTACTTGTGCACTATTTATGTGAGCTGTTCTTGGGTGGTTTCTTTACATTTACAAGAGGAAATATATTTGCCCAGCCAAGAAAAGACTTACCTAGTAAGGATCTGAATGCAGTATATATGCAAATGTGCTTTCCTTTTCATAAGCATAATGCAGATTTTCTATTCTTTTTTACACATAAAAAGGTAGCAAAGAACTAGGTTGGGATTTCTTCTCAAATGACAGTCTGGTTAGGGGCCAGAGAACTCACAAGATACCTCAGAATCTGTTATGAAATATCTTAAATCAACTTCCAGCTCTTTTTTTTTTTTTTTTTAACCTGAATATTATCTGTACTATCCTTATGCTTAATAGCAGGAGTTGGTCAAATAGCAGACCTCAGGCTGGCAGTGTGGGATACCACACATCACACTGGGGATCATCAGGAGGCAGGCTTTGACAATAGCTTTGACTGCAGCTGAAACAAAGTGAGTCTTTCAAGAAGAACAGGAAATACTTCTGGAAAATGCTTTATGAATCGTAAGTGAAAAAGGTTGCAAAAATAGGGATGTTGCTTAAATTAAAAATCTGAAGGGTTACAATAGTTCATGTTGCTTAAAATTTGGAAGAGTTTAGTGAACTGTGATGAAAGAATTGCCTCAACCTGCTTTACCTCCATGTTGGAGGGGGGTATTCCATCAAAAGTGATCAGTCACATGGAGGGACTCACTGCAGTGCAGCTGGCTGGGCTGAACTAGCCCTTCAGAGGTGCACCTGGCCCTGGCACAGCAGACAGGCAGGGAACAGCATAAAGTGGCTGGGATAACTGAAGCCATCAGCCAAACAAGAGTTAGGTACAAGCCAAGCAGACCTGAGACATGGTTTTGAGGCTGCTCTACAAGCTGAATCCAAACACAAGAAATCAGCCATCCTCAGAAGCCTCTTGATTGAATGAACAGCAGCAAAGGCACTGGCTGCCAGGGGAGCACATAGGTGAGTTGTGAAGAAGCAGACAGAGTAAGCTTGGTTTGCTTGTTTTCCTTCACAAACACTTGTATGAAGAATGGAAATTTCTTTAAAAGATTCATTGGCTGGCCTCTGTGGCTGAACAAATCCAGACCATATGTTTTTATCAGTGCTGTTATGCAAGAGCTGTTGGTTCTAGATATCAGCTGGATTTCTCAGCAGATGCTGTAGTTAAAACACAAGTTAACTCAAGCAGGGCCCCTGTTACACTGGAGATTAGACTAGATGTTGCTGTTCTGATAACCTGTGATGCTTTGAGGCTGTTGGTTACAACAGCTCAGCTATTGCAGATTCCTTCTCCTCTTGACTATAGAGGCAGCCAGGCTCTGATATCCCTGCAGAGTAGGTAGCCTGAGCCCCTCCTCATTCTTGTGACTGTAGTTGCCATAATACTGGCCAGACTACAGTGATATTACAATAAACACTGCTGCATTTCATAAATGTATGTTGGAAGACAAAGAATTGTCTGAATACAGGGAGGAAGAAGATCCAATAGTGTGTATGTGTGGAGTTCTGCAAGAAATATCAATGGTCCCCCTTAGTTTAGTTGCTTAATGGTTAAATCATGGTGGTAAATCTTATGTTCCTAAATGAAATGCAAATTAAAAATGCATGTGTTGGAAATGTCGACTGTTGACAGAGTTGTAGTATCCAGGGTTTGGGTTTTTTCATACCTTAGTATTTTCCTGCTTTATCAGCTGTCTTTCTGGCTTTACTTGTTATAGCCTTTTTAGGAAACAGTATCCCAAATAATAATGAATAATTTTTTTTCTTTCATTGGTTAGAATAATGAAGGCCAAAGATCTTTCTTCAGTTAGTAACTTTCTGCAGCATTTTCCTTTAGAATTCTTTGACATTCCCCCCACACACTCAAAGTAGATGAAAAATGGTCAATTTGTTAAGTGACTGCTGAGGGAAGGAATTTCCCACACTCCAAACTTGTTTCACTTTCATTAAAAAAAGAAGAAAAAACACAACAAAAAGACCACCACACAACACACTCAAACAATACCCTCCTTCCTACCTCGTTCCCATCTAATAACCTGTGTGCAAATACAAATGGATCCTATGGAATAGGTAAAAATTAAGTTAAAAGGTGACAAAACAGGGAAGGAGAGTGGGCAGGCAGATGGCTGAGTGCCATAAAAAAAGATTCAAGTCCTTGCCTGCACTACCAGGTTTCCTCACTGTATTTCCAGTCAATATTTTCAGTGTTGTTGCCTGTATTTACATGACAAACCAATACTCCTGCCATACAGCAGAGTATTGGCTTTTGTTGTCAGCTGAAATAATATTTTTCCCCCTCTTCCCAGCAGAGTCTTTTTATCCTGAAGCTAAATTATCAACATCTATTTCCTCCTGGATAATCCTGGACCCAAAGTCCAGCAGGCTCTGAAGGCTGAGCAGTCTGTGGCTGGTTTACAACCTGGCTGGACCCCTTGATGGATTACAGCTCCTCCTTCCCTCCCCTGCAGAAAGAAACGTTGGAAGAAAATGGAGCACTGAAAGAGGAAGCTATGAATTAGATCAGGCAGGGGAATCTAATCAGGGTTCTTTTCCTTTTTATATTTTTCTAATTTTTGTCTTTTTGGCTTTAACAAGTCCTCTCTCCCACAGTTGATATAAACCTTGTGCTGTCTCCCTAGCTTTGTGGGTTAGAAATGTATTAATTTTGTCCTGTGATTTTTCCCTTCCTTTTTTCAGTTCATTACTGTCATAGACCTTCTTGAGAGGCATCAGTGTTTGGCTTATACTTCTAGATATTCAAATACAGAATGTCATACCTCTAGAAGAGATCTTCTGTGTTTTCACTTGAGGAGGTATCCAGACATATGTAAAGGATCAAATGGGCTCTACCAAATATGTGCTTTAAATGATTTTATGCTTTAGTTGCTAGTTTATTTTGGTTTGATTGTTTGCTGTGGCTTTTCCTTCATCCTGTCTGTCTGTTTGATTTTAGCCAGAAGCAGAAATATGCAGCACTTGTACAGAGAAAAAAAAAAAATCAGGAAATATTTCAGTTGTTCCTAAGAATCCTAAAAAACCTCAGAAAATAGCCACACCTCTTTGTTCTGAAACCTAAAAAAAAAGGTTAAAAAAAACCCAACCCACATTT